>JARYHS010007075.1:14541397-14637398 GCA_031002005.1 Vandiemenella viatica
CTTCAAAAAGGCCATGGCCGAATTCCTTCCCCATCCTTTCCCGTCTCTAAAGACCTCGCTGTTAGAGAGACGCAAAGCGCTTAAAAAAAAACTATTCTTCCATCATTTGTGTAATCGTAGGTGCATTAAACGTTCAACGCAGATAGTAGTTTCCTGAAACTAACTGAGAAAGTAGATCTATAAATCAGAAAACTTGAGATGCAAGTATTGAAGATGAATTTGAGATCCATTTAGTGGGCAAAATAGTTAAAAATTGTGGAGAGGATGTTTTTCCGCAGTGAGCACTCCACATTTTAATTAGCAAAAGCACTGCCACTACTTACAGAACTCCAGACAATGGTCCTAACAATACGTAATTATTAAAAATATTCAAAACTGGTTCAGTGCTACTTGAAACTAAACCGTTATAATTTTAAAGGATCTTATAAAACGCTTTAAAGTCGTCTAACATTAGTCAAAATGAAAAATTTGAATAATTGAAAACGCACCGTAATATTCTGGTTGGCTCAACATCGCATATTCGCAGATTAAAATATTAAATACCTGAAATCATCGTTAGGACTGAGACACTAACTTACTTGGATACCATCAGACCTGTTCAGATCGGATTTCGATACCCCGAGTATATGTTGAGGGGTATTTACTCCATATGTCTGTGTTACAACTATTTCTTCAAAATGAGCCCTGGGTACCGAGAAATTAACGCGGAAACATATGTGAATATCCTTTAAATATTATAATTTTATTACACTACTTGGAATTTTCAGCTTGGTGTATGCGGTAAGGCGCTAACTTCCCATTTTGCAAACCCGGGTTCAAATCCCCATACTGCGAAATATTTTTATTTCTTTTTTACACGCATGACTTGGCACTTTTTAGCATTTAACTCCAACTACCAATCTATACACCACGTCTTGTATCAAAGCGCAGTCGTCCTGGGTTTTGATTTCGCGATAAATAATAGCATCATCGGCAAATAATCTTTTCATCCCCCCTATTATGTCGCATAGATCATTGATGTATATTAGAAACAACAGAGGCCCTAACACGCTTCCCTGGGGAACTCCAGACCCCAATTCAGTAAGTGATGAACGCTCACCGTCGAGAACTAAACACTGTGTTCTGCCCTTCAGGAAGTCTGCAACCCTGTCGCATATTTGTCTAGATATGCCGTAACCGCGAAGTTTCCTAAGTAACCTAGTGTGAGGCACAGTGTCGAAAGCTTTTCTAAAGTCTAATAGAACCAAATCAACCTGGGATTGCTCATCTATAATTCGGCACAAGTCTTGAATTCGAAGTGCAAGGTGTGTTTCGCAGCATCGGCCTTTTCTGAATCGATGTTGATTGTGGTTGGTCGCTGTTTCACTAAGGAGGGCAGTTCTGCTGATCTCGTCTGCCATCGAGTGATCGCACTCCGTCCACCTGGCAAGCGTCCACGGCGAGCTCGAGCGATCGATATGTCTCGTCTCGACTCCTCGGCGCCACGCCTGCACTCGCACGAGCAGTGCGACTGGACCACGACTCGTTCCCGGAATCGCTAACTGGGAGAGAGGCCAAGCGGCGCCTTCCTGGAAGCTGGGCACTGGCTTTATGGCTAGCACTTCCCACTACAGGCAATGTTACGGGTCGCCTCATTCACACGCGTTCTATAGTGGCAGTCACGAAATTAGTCCTGTGAAGGTCACGGAGTATCCGAACACTGTTGCAAATCAGCAGAAAAATCAACTTTCAGTAAGGAGTGCGAAAAAATTTCTAAAACATAATACTTAACATGCGGACCAAGGTGATGTGCTTTATAATTCCAAACATTTGTGTGACTGTTTTTTAAAAGATAGTAATTTGTTTCCATGAAAATTATAAATCAAAATACTTTTTTCACTTAAACCGACAGAAAAAGCAATAAAAACAATAAGAAATAACTCAAAAAAAATTATTCGCCTTCCTGAAAGTTAACAGACTCATACCGAATACATTCTATTCATTAAATAGGGAAGCATGTGAATAAAAAAAAAAAAAAATGTTACATGAAGCGCTTAGTTGTTTCGGCTGTGTAATGTAAAATGTTGTCGCTGACTAACTTCCGTTTTATTTGTTTATGTAAAAACTTCCAGCGAGAAAGTTTCTAAGAAAATACCGAAATTAATTCTGGTAGCAGGCAAAGCCTCTTCAGACAACCCCTTTTTGGATTGTTTCACAGTTCATATTTGCGCGAATGATTGCGCGCAGCGCATGCTCCAGTGCCGGCTGGTCGGTCGGTTCGTTTACGACTGAGAAACATATTTCCTGTCCTCCACAGAAAAGCTATTTTCAGCTTCTGTAAGAATTATTATGGTCATTGTACACAATGGACCATACATGACAAATTTCGCGAGAAATCTTCAAAAGCAAAGACAAAACTAAAATTAATTTATCAAATATAAGGGACCCATTATACATAGAAATGACTGCCATAAATACCTCCATGTCAGTGTTTGTGATTTATCGAAATATTTTTTTTTCGTATTAGTTATTGCTAATATTCCTTAAAAAATACTTTCAAATATCTGCTACAATGATTTTAATTAGGTTTCCAATGCCCAGGCGGCCTGCAGGTTCGTGATTATTACTTCTGTCTGTTGATACACTAATTGCATGATTATGTTCCTGAACATCACCACCATTAACATTACTCGAATAGGCCTTAAATTAGGGAAATAAAGCGACCGCGTGTAAAGATACGCATGGACGACCGGCAAAAGCTAATGTGGCAATGTCGCCGGCCCAACCAACGGACAGAGGGATGATGCGGGCAGGGGAGGCAGTGGAGACTACGTGACCTTGGCAGGCCTAATTTCATGACGCCGACTATAGTAGACCATGAAATATTAAAAGTTTTATTCATAATTTATTCAAATGATATGAAAGGTACTTGTATGAAAGATTTAAAAAATTAAAATCATTGGATTGGCATTATAAATGAATGAATAATTGAACTTTATTTTATTTTATCTGGAATGATATCGAAGTAAATGATTTCATTAATTGAAATATAATGAGTTTATAAAAACGCAAGCTTTGATTTTTAACTGAGGAACATGAGAATGGTTTCGATTTTCGCCGAACAAAGTCGTTTGCATGCTCGTTGATTGATCTGGACAATGACAGACCGACAAATGTTAGAAGTTGGCAGCTTGGTGCTCTGGATACAGGTGGCCGCGTTCATAGACTACAGCGGAAGCCGTTGTTTTCATTCAAACACTCTCTCTAAGAGTCTCGCAGAAAACCCAAAGAAATTTTGGTCGTATGTTCGAAAAGTCAGTTGTACCAACAGCAATATTCCAGCACAAGGGTCCGAGGTTAATGAAAGCCGCGATAAAGCTAACGTACTAACTACTGTATTCAAAAATTCATTTACTGACGAAAATAAGGATAGTATTCCCGTTTTCCCCACGTCGTGTCGAGTTGGTGATGGAATCATTTCGAATAGATACTGCAGGTGTCATTAAGCAATTAGAGCTCCTGAAGTGGGGGAAAGCACCGGGCCCGGATGCAATTCCAGTAAGAGTATTTTCAGAGTATGAGGCGGAAATCGGGACATTTCTGTCTGATATATTCAGTAAATCATTAGAAGAGCGAAAAGTACCTTCAGACTGGAAAATCGCGCAAGTAACTCCGATTTTCAAAAAAGGTGATCGAAGCGATCCTGGAAACTACCGTCCCATATCTATAACATCTCTTTGTAGTAGAGTTATGGAGCATATTATATGCTCGAACATTATGAATTTCCTAGATGAAAATAATTTGCTTACAACAAATTAACACAGATTTCGGAAGAAAAGATCATGTGAAACACAGCTGGCCCTATTTACACACGACGTAATGAAAGTTATTGATGCAGGTTCACAAGTAGATGAATTTTTTTTTAGATTTTCAGAAAGCCTTTGACTCTGTGCCACACAACCGCCTTTTAGCGAAGCTTCGAGCGTACGGTATATCGAATCAGCTTTGTGAATGGATAAAGGATTTTCTAACTGGTCGATCGCAGTATGACGTTGTTGAAGGAGAAAGTTCTTCTAATCCAGATGTTACATCGGGGGTACCTCAAGGAAGTGTAATAGGACCACTTCTATTCTTAATTTTTATAAACGATCTCGAAGACAAAGTGAAAAGCATTTTTAGATTGTTTGCTGATGATGCGGTTATTTATAGGGAAGTAAGGAATTTGGCCGATTGCTTAGAAATTCAGCGTGATCTGGATGTTATTTTGGCATGGTGCGCTGAGTGGCAACTCACACTAAACTGTAAAAAAGTGTAAGACAATGAGCATAACTAACAAAAAGAACCCGACTGTTCAGAAATACGAGGTAAACAGTTCAGTTATTGATATGGTAGATTCTATGAAAAATTTGGGAGTAACAGTAGAAAGGAACATGAAATGGGACTTACATATTAATACGTTGGTAGGTAGAGCTAATTCTGGGCTGCGGTTCCTAGGTCGAATCTTGAAGAATTATCATGAACAAACAAAGGAGATAGCGTACAAATCTCTTGTGCGTACGCATTTGGATTATAGTTGTGCCATCTGGGATCCGTTTCGTAAGGGGTTGATTGAGAGTATAGAGAAAGTACAGAGAAGAGCCGCTCGATTCGTGACCGCTTGCTACAGTCCTTATGAAAGCGTTACAGAACTGATTAGTAGACTAGGCTGGGAGTCTCTGGTAGATAGACGACACACGTTTCGTTTAAACTTATTGGTAAACATGCGTACTCCCACTTTCACTTACGAGTGTAGTGAAATACTTCGTCCACCAACCTATTTGGGTCGGAATGACAGGAAAGATAAAATTAGAGAAATAAGGTGCCGGACTGATTCTTATATGAATTCTTTTTTCCCTCGTACCATTAGGGATTGGAATGCACAGCAAAGAGATTAGCTTTGGTGCTGAGCACCCTCTGCCACCCACAGTTTTGTGAATTGCAGGGTATATATGTAGATGTAGATCTACAGTGTAGCTGTAGGTAACGAAACTTCGTACCTCCGCGCATGATGTTTCTGCGCGGCCGGCAGAAAATTTATCTCGTTCCACTGTCGGCCAGATACTTCTCTACCGCAAGACGAACCAGACTTCGATTCTATCCATGATGAAACAGCTCGGCTCGGTTTTGTCTGGCGTTTCGTGTCTAAACTGACCAATCCCGCGATTCCATGGAAAAACTACCTTCTCCCACTGGCTTATACGTAATCGAGGATAAACACTTGTTAGCTACCTCGCACAGTAATCACTCCTGCCCTTTTTTCCGTTTTATAGAGTCCGTAAATCTAAACGATTTTCCATGGAAACGTGTTCTGGGCCGCACGTAATTGTCCCGTGGTCGTTTCTATCGGTTGCCCGCCTGTCTTCCGTCAGGTTTATACCACACAAAAAGCGTCATACTTCCTTTAGAAAAGTCATGTCGTGACAACTCATATGCAGGCGAGTATTTACGGCCCGTGTAGTAAATTATCCACGACCTGAGTTCCTACCTCCGAAGTCCTTTGCCTTGTTTTTCACCGTCAGGTGTTCGACACGTAAGTTAAGAGCGCTCTAACGGCTCAATGGTTCAGACGTCTGACTGGAAAGGTTCCCGGTTCGAATCCCTGCTTTGGCGAGTATTTTCGAAGTTCCTTAACCCCGTCTTCACCTCTGGCACAGCTTGCTGTGTAATGTGAGGTACGCCAGAACGCTTCCGTGGTTCGGATTCCACATTAAACAGTAGGTCGCCTATACCCGGCAGGATTACCGGGTTAGGTAGCTACGGATTTCGCTGCCAATAGAAACCCTGTCACCAGGTCATTACGACTACACGAGCCTTTCTTTACCTTTATCTAAGTTAAAATTTCATAATCTTATATATAAAAATCAATGTTTGTGGGTTTGTGGGTTTGTTCGTGTTCTATGCATTCCTATACCATTTATCAGATTGCAATGAAACTTTTGAGAGTTTTCGAGTGTGCGCCTGCGAAGGTTCCTGTGGAAAAAAAAAATTCCAAAAAGTTACCCCCTATTCCCCATACCACCCCATAATTTATTCAAAACCACATTTTTTATCCGATTTAGATAGGAATTTGTATACTTATACTTAAAACAAACATAAAAATACTGCCTACATACGGTTTCCGAATATTAATCCCCTCGCCCCCTTTCCACCCCCATAATTTTTTCACCCCATAATTTAGGCAATACCGCATTTTTTATCCGATTTAGATAGGAATTTGTACACTTATACTTTAAAACAAACAGAAAAATACTTCCTATGTATGGTTTCCGTATATTTATCCCCTCTCCCCCTTTCCAACCCCATTACGTTTTCACCCCATAATTTAGGCAAACCACATTTTTTATCCAATTTAGATAAGAATTTGTACACTTATACTTTAAAAAAGAGAGAGAAATGCTGTACACATTAATTTCACAAAAACCCAATCCCTCTCCTCTCTTTCCACCACCTTAATTACCCCCTCTTCCCCATAATACCCCATAATTTAAACAAACCCGCAAACCGTTCGTCCGATTACGGTGAAGCTTTCGTGAGTTGTTGACGGGATGTCGAAAATGGTTCCTGTCATAAAAAATTAAAAAACCCACCCCTCCTCCCCATAATTTAGACAAAACCACATACTTCATCAGATTTCAATGGGAATTTGCACATTTAAACTTTGAAATAAACAGAAAAATACTGCCTGCATATGTTTTCCAAAGCGCATCCCCTCTCACCCTTTCCAACTGAAAATGAATGAAACAGCAGTTTAAAATTTATATGTAAATATTTTTTCATTTAATCTATGTGCCTACTCAAGTGCAGCAATAGTGAAGCATTGCCGGGTCAGCTAGTTTCATCAATAATTTTTTCTGGACGCAAAATAGCATCTGCTACGTGTGGAAGCTATACTTGTTTGCGGATGGCTATGCACCCCTTCAGACCACTGTGGCTCAACTCTTTCGCCAAAATTCTACTGCTTTCTGATTTTATTTTCTAAAACATTAAACAACAATGGCTTATTTAACGGTTCCGTGTATTTCGACAATTTTTCTTAGCTGTACATCAATCACTCAATTGGTTTGATGCAATTCTTCATCTCTTCCTATCTCGCGCTAACCTCTTCATCTCAACATACGTCCTCAATTATCTGCTTCATATATTCTAATCTTTATTTCCATCTCCTCTGTTCCTGTCACCCCCGCATGTCTGAAACTGTGATCTACCATCTTGTTTCTTCTTTCTGTCATCCTCTTCTACTTCTTTCCTTGTCCATCATTTCCAGAAGACGTACAATTCGTGCTCTAGCCATCCAGTTATTTTTCAACATACTTGTATACCTGTGCAACACATAATGGCGCTGGAAGGTGGACTTGGTTCGTTCTTGCTCCCGGGAGTCTGTCAGTGCTATCAACTTCGACGTTTGTCCCTTTCTTCTTGTTCTTCGCCATCTTTTCGCAACATTTTGGGGTCGGTTGCGTTCGGTGAGCTGACTTTTAGTCATGATTGTCCTGGTCGTATTTGTAGCTTTGGTTTACGGCCGAATGCCCTTGCTGGTGCTAAGCGTTTTATAAATACTGCCACCTCGTACTAATTGAAGTAGTGCCATCTGTCTCTTAAACGAGTAACTATGCTCTGTGTGAGATAAGGGGACATCCATTAATTACGTGAGGTGAAATAGGGGGGGGCCGGCGAAATCTCACCAGATCTCACCAGGGGGGAGGGGGGGTCTACGGAAATCTCACGTGAGATTTTGCGAAATCTCACCAGGGGGGAAGGGGGTCTACGGAAATCTCACGTGAGATTTTGCGAAATCTCACCAGATCTCACCAGGAGGGAGGGGGAGTCTACGGAAATCTCACGTGAGATTTTGCGAAATCTCACCAGATGTCACCATGGGGGAGGGGGGGTCTACGGAAATCTCACTTGAGATTTTGCGAAATCTCACCAGATCTCACCATGGGGGAGGGGGGTCTACGGGAACCTCACGTGAGATTTTGCGAAATCTCACCAGATCTCACCAGGGGGGAGGGGGGGTCTACGGGAACCTCACGTGAGATTTTGCGAAATCTCACCAGATGTCACCATGGGGGAGGGGGGTCTACGGAAATCTCACTTGAGATTTTGCGAAATCTCACCAGATCTCACCATGGGGGAGGGGGGTCTACGGAAATCTCACGTGAGATTTTGCGAAATCTCACCATATCTCACCAGGGGGAGGGGGGGTCTACGGGAACCTCACGTGAGATTTTGCGAAATCTCACCAGATCTCACCAGGGGGGAGGGGGGGTCTACGGGAACCTCACGTGAGATTTTGCGAAATCTCACCAGATCTCACCAGGGGGGAGGGGGGGTCTACGGGAACCTCACGTGAGATTTTGCGAAATCTCACCAGATCTCACCAGGGGGGAGGGGGGGTCTACGGGAACCTCACGTGAGATTTTGCGAAATCTCACCAGATCTCACCAGGGGGGAGGGGGGGTCTACGGGAACCTCACGTGAGATTTTGCGAAATCTCACCAGATCTCACCAGGGGGGAGGGGGGGTCTACGGGAACCTCACGTGAGATTTTGCGAAATCTCACCAGATCTCACCAGGGGGGAGGGGGGGTCTACGGGAACCTCACGTGAGATTTTGCGAAATCTCACCAGATCTCACCAGGGGGGAGGGGGGGTCTACGGGAACCTCACGTGAGATTTTGCGAAATCTCACCAGATCTCACCAGGGGGGAGGGGGGGTCTACGGGAACCTCACTTGAGATTTTGCGAAATCTCACCAGATCTCACCAGGGGGGAGGGGGGGTCTACGGGAACCTCACGTGAGATTTTGCGAAATCTCACCAGGGGGAGGGGGGGTCTACGGAAATCTCACGTGAGATTTTGCGAAAAATTTGGGGACAGTAGAGCCAAAAAAAGGTCTACAATTTGCACCAAAGGCGATTTTAGGATGGTATTTCGCCAAAAAACTTAGGGTGTGACCTAAAAAAAAAAGTCTGCAAAAGTTTCCAGGGTGATTTCTAGGGGGGTTCTCACGGACCAGATCTCACCAGAGGGGGGGGTCCAGTCAGATCTCACGAAATCTCACCAGGGGGGGGGGTCCAGAAATCCGGAAAAACACCTCACGTAATTTTTTTTTTTATTTTTTTTTTTTTTTTTTTTTTTTTTTTTATACCTTTCATTCCTTTGGCTGAGGGCAAAAGGCGGGCTGTTAGAGAGCTGTGGCTCTTTTCAGCCTATAGATTCTACATAACTTTATTTTCAAATAATCTTATTACATTTGCCTCATCATGTTTTTATACATTATATTTGTTTTTGTTATAATTATTCTTATATTTTAGAAACTTATAAATTAATTGATTTAATTCCTAAATTTTCTTATATCTATGTTGTGTCTAGTTTATGTGCCTTTCTTAACATAAACCTATTTTCTGATATATGTACATTTTACACATTCATATCTACAGCTATTTATATACATACATATGCACATGCATTACATTTGTTTTGAGTATTTACAGGTTTCTTTCTTTTCTTGTGGCTAAATTTATATGATTTGTATTTTGTATTTTAGAGGTGTTTGGCAGCTATATCGTGTTTTGTAGTGTGTAGTCTGATTTTTCTGTAGTTTATTCGTTGTGTTTGTCTTCTACCCGCCTTGGTCTTTCGTCTAAGTGTGGAGGTATTTGTTCATTTTGTGTCAGGTTATTGGGTGTTTCGTCTCTGTCTGCTTCATTAAACGTTTTTTCTCTGTTAAGAGCTATTATTTTAGGCGGGTAGATGTATTTGTATTTCGGCTTTCTACATCTACATCTACATATATACTCTGCAATTCAGAAAATTGTGGGTGGCAGAGGGTGCTCAGCACCAAAGCTAATCTCTTTGTTGTGCATTCCAATCCTTAATGGTACGAGGGAAAAAAGAATTCATATAAGAATCATTGCGGCACCTTATTTCTCTAATCTTATCTATCCTGTCATTCCGGCTCAAATAGGTTGGTGGACGAAGTATTTCACTACACTCGTAAGTGAAAGTGGGAGTACGCATGTTTACCAATAAGTTTAAACGAATCGTGCATCGTCTATCTACCAGAGACTCCCAGCCTAGTCTACTAATCAGTTCTGTGACGCTTTCATAAGGACTGTAGCAAGCGGTCACGAATCGAGCGGCTCTTCTCTGTACTTTCTCTATACTTTCGATTAATCCCTTACGAAACGGATCCCAAATGGCACAACAATAGTCCAAATGTGGACGCACAAGAGATTTGTACGCTATCTCCTTTGTTTGTTCATTACAATTTTTCAAAATTCGACCTATGAATCGCAGCCTAGAATTAGCTCTACCTACCAACGAATTAATGTGTAAGTCTCATTTCATGTTCCTTTGTACTGTTACTCCCAAATATTTCATAGAATCGACCATATCAATAACTGTATTGTTTAACTCGTATTTCTGAACAATTGGATTCTTTTTGTTAGTTATGCTCATTGTCTTGCACTTTTTACAATTTAGCGTAAGTTGGCACTCAGCGCACCATGCCAAAATAATATCCAGATCACGCTGAATTTCTAAGCAATCGGCCAAATTCCTTACTTCCCTATAAATAACCGCATCATCAGCAAACAATCTAAAAAGGCTTTTCACTTTGTCTCCGAGATCGTTTATAAAAATTAAGAAAAGAAGTGGTCCTATTACAGTTCCTTGAGGTACATCCGATGTAACATCTAGACTAGAAGAACTTTCTCCTTCAACGACGACATACTGCGAGCGACCAGTTAGAAAATCCTTTATCCATTCACAAAGCTGATCCGATATACCGTACGCTCGTAACTATTGGTTTTGTCGTTAGTATGTCTTGCATGTCTTGTCTGAGAGTCATAAGTCTTTGTCCGTATTTAGCTCTATGGCACGTAATTTGTTTATGCCTCCTGAGCGCATAGTCCCTGCACGGCCCTTGATGGCTGACCGCAGGCTCCCTGGCTCGTGCCCAGTGCTTTGTCCCTCTCACATCCTGTATGAGGCGCCTCAGATACTAGCGGGTCGACGTTCGTTCCTTTGTGAGACCGAAATCCAAATTAAACTCGTGTTCGGGTTCTCGTCCATGCGCCATAGAGTAAACAGGCGATATAGATTCACACAGTGATTGCGCGATTCCCTTGAAGACAGAGGATATGACGGCAGGTCACGACACGCGTTGGGCATTGCGGGCACGCGTGGGCGTTATTCAGCCAGTGTGTCGATTCCGGTCGGTTACCTCAGCGGGGCGCGCGCGGACTCGGCAAGTGGCTGGAGACCTCAACGAGCGGTGAGAACACGAACCCGTAAACGGCGGCGGCGGCGCGCTGCATAGCTTATTAGCACTTCCTCCAGTGAGTACACGGCTTACTAAGGGGGAAGCGCGAACCCGTAAGGAATACTACACTTCTTATTAAGGAAACAAATAATAGAGTCGTAAGAGGAGCAATGGAAGAATTGGAGATAAAGGAGAGAAATTCTCTGTCCATGAAAAACGGATTTGAATGGAAGAATAGACCTTATACGGGGTGTTACAAAAAGGTACGGCCAAACTTTCGGGAACATTCCTCACACACAAACAAAGAAAATATGTTATGTGGACATGTGTCCGGAAACGCTTACTTTCCATGTTAGAGCTCATTTTAGTTTCGATAGTATGTACTGTACTTCCTCGATTCGCTTCCATTTATGGGGGAATTTGAAAGCCCTTGTCTACGCAACACCGGTACCAAATGTAGAGACTCTTCGTGCTCGTATTGTGGACGGCTGTGATACAATACGCCATTCTCCAGGGCTGCATCAGGGATTCCATGCGACGGAGGGTGGATGCATGTATCCTCGCTAACGGAGGACATTTTGAACATTTCCTGTAACAAAGTGTTTGAAGTCACGCTGGTACGTTGCTGTGTGTTTCCATTCCATGTTTAATGTGATTTGAAGAGAAGTAATAAAATGAGCTGTAACATGGAAAGTAAGCGTTTCCAGACACATGTCCACATAACATATTTTCTTTGTTTGTGTGTGAGGAGTGTTTACTGAAAGTTTGGCCGTACCTTTTTGTAACACCCTGTATAGAAATAGATATAAAAACTTAAAAATTTTCAAATACTATCAGGAATGAACAATTGATTTTTTATGGCCATCTAGTGCCAATAAAACCAGAAAGGGTGAAAAAAAGATGATTATTTTATAAAAGTGTAAAAATTCTTTGGTTTACTGTATTAAAAAAAAAGTCTGAATCTGAAATCGGCCTTAGGAATGATAAAAGAAATCTTGAGCAACATTGTGCGTAGAAAGAATATTATAGACACTCTCATAAAATTTCCAAGAGGAGGAACAGAAACATTAAAAACAGTTAGGTCAGAAGAAAGAAAAAGCCGTGGTAGGATGAAGAAATATTGGAACAAAACAAAAGAAGCGGCATCGGGAAAGGGGTAGTCCATAAAGTCTCCTCGGGCTGTCGGGGTGGACACCTAAATCCTTTGGGAGGGGGCCTTGTGCCTCCTTGCCCCCCCCCCCCTGGTTCCGCCCCTGGTTCGCACGCTGACACTTGCTGATTGCCCAGCATTGAAATCCGCAGCAATATTCGGAAGGGTTATACTTCTGTCACGTTGAACGATTCTCTTCAGTCGTCGTTGATCCCTTTCTTGCAGGATCTTTTTCCGGTCCCAGCGACGTCGGAGATTTGATGTTTTACCGGATTCCCTATATTCACGGTGCACTCGTGAAATGGTCGTACGGGAAAATCCCCCCCTCATCGCTGCCTGGGTGATGATGTGTCCCATCTCTCGTGCGCCGACTATAACACCACGTTCAAAATCAATTAAATCGTGATAACCTGCCATTGCAGCAGCAGTAACCGATCTAACGCCTGCGCCAGACACCTGTTGTCTTATATAGGCGTTGCCGACCGCAGTGCCGTACTCTGAGTGTTTAAATATCTCCTTGTTTGCGTACGCATGCCTATACCAGTTTGTTTGGCTCTTCAGTGTAAGATACTTACAAAAAGTCGATTATCGTGGCTGTAGGACGGGGTTCGAATACAGGACAACCTATGGGCAAAGACAGCACTCAGCACCGAAATGTCCGGCACAGGACCAAGTATACTGGATTAACTGCGCAGTAACGAGTGGGACTGCAAAGAACAGCATAATATATACGGCAGTCCTCCGAGGCATTTACGACCGTTGCAATTGCACTTAACGCTATCATCTTCACCATTAAGTTCGTAGTGTAAACCTTTATGATAGTTTTCACTATGTATACACCAAAGCTGAAGGAGGATATACATTGCTAGGTAGATTTTCTAACTTCTCTGAAGAAAGCCAGACCCCTAGCGCATTTAATAAATGCGATGTTCAGATTATGCTTTGCGTTTTCAGCCTGAAATGTTTGTATTTTCGGTTGGAAAGCGGTCGAGCGGTAACGCTCTGGCCTCACTCTCGTAGGACGCGGGTTCGGATCCCCGTCCAATTTCGGTTCTGTATCGTTTCTTTAAATCAGTTCCGGCGAATCCCAGGATGGTTTCTTCAAAATGTCATGGCAAAATTCCTTCCCGTTCCTTGCCCCCCCCCCCCTTTTCTGCTGGCTGTAATCATTTCGACGTCGACAAACCATAAAGCTAGGAGCGAAAAAAGCTAACCATTTAGTTGTATATTATTTTTCTTCTTTTATACTTACTGTTGTTTTGTAAGATTTTAAGCACTTCTCAGTTGTTATGTTATGGATATGTAATCATTTTCAGAGTTTTTCTGTTGCAACCATATTTTCTTTTGCTGTCGACGTTTCAACCCTAACCAATGACCTTCTTCTGTCTGCTGAATACGCTACAAAAGCTAATAATACATCCTTGGTAGTTTGTTTTTAGCAGGGATTGGTTATTACTCTAGAGATGGTCTGATTCTAGAAATTGTCTAGGCATCGCGTTCATCTTCATGCGCAATTTTCACACCTAACTGAGTACATAGCGCTATCCTTGTTCACGTTTTAGGGTGTTATAAAAATATTAATAATCGTGTATTTCGGGTTGAAGAATCAGTCTTTTCGAAAAAAAACATCTGTCATAGGTCCGTAAATGAATGGTGAACGAAGTTGCGGGAACAGCTAGTATTAAAAAGTAGGTCGCGAGTAATGAGTTGCAGCGAAAAGGCCGTAAAGAAAGACGGTACGGCGGCCAAACAGCTTTAACTTTGGCAGCTCCCGTTAACTGCCAGTGAGAATACCAGTTAGACGGGCGAGCAATTATCAAGTCGCGGCACGCAAGGAATAAACCAGCCGCAACAATCATTCATTTAGTCACTTTGAAAGAAGTCGTAAGTTCATATAATGGAAGTAGCCGGCCTCGGTAGCGCAGGGGCTAGAGTACTGAGTACGGGTACCGAAGGTTTTTTTTTTTTTTTTTTTTTTTTTTTTTTTTTTTTTTTTTTTAACTGCTTTACGTTTCTCAACAGCTAGGTCTTTACAGACGGGAAAGGATGGGGGCAAGGAATGGGAAGGAATTCGGCCATGGCCTTTTTAAGGAAGCATCCCGGCATTTGCCTGGAGTGATTTGGGAAACCATGGAAAACCCAAATCTGGATGCTCGGACGGGGATTCGAACCGCTGTCCTCCCGAATGCGAGGCCAGAGCGCTATCCGTTACACCACTATAACATCTGTTTGTAGTAGAGTTATGGAGCGTATTATATGCTCGAACATTATGAAATTTCTAGACAATAATAATTTGCTTACAACAAATCAACACCGATTTCGGAAGAAAAGATCATGTGAAACACAGCTGGCCCTATTTACACACGACGTAATGAAAGTTATTAATTCAAGTTCACAAGTAGATGCCATTATTTTAGATTTTCAGAAAGCCTTTGACTCTGTGCCACACAACCGACATTTAGCGAAGCTACGAGCGTACGGTATATCGGATCAGCTTTGTGAATGGATAAAGGATTTTCTAACTGGTCGCTCGCAGTATGTCGTCGTTGAAGGAGAAAGTTCTTCTAGTCTAAATGTTAGATCAGGGGTACCTCAAGGAAGTGTAATAGGACCACTTCTTTTTTTAATTTTTATAAACGATCTTGGAGACAAAGTGAAATGCCTTTTTAGATTGTTTGCTGATGATGCGGTTATTTATAGGGAAGAAAGGAATTCGCCGATTGCTTAGAAATTCAGCGTGATCTGGATATTATTTTGGCATGGTGCGCTGAGTGGCAACTTACTCTAAATTGTAAAAAGTGCAAGACAATGAGCATAACTAACAAAAAGAATCCAATTGTTCAGAAATACGAGTTAAACAATTCAGTTATTGATATGGTCGATTCTATGAAATATTTGGGAGTAACAGTACAAAGGAACATGAAATGGGACTTACACATTAATTCGTTGGTAGGTAGAGCTAATTCTAGGCTGCGATTCATAGGTCGAATATTGAAAAATTGTAATGAACAAACAAAGGAGATAGCGTACAAATCTCTTGTGCGTCCATATTTGGATTATTGTTGTGCCATTTGGGACCCGTTTCGTAAGGGGTTGATGGAAAGTATAGAGAAAGTACAGAGAAGAGCCGCTCGATTCGTGACCGCTTGCTACAGTCCTTATGAAAGCGTCACAGAACTGATTAGTAGACTAGGCTGGGAGTCTCCGGTAGATAGACGACACACGTTTCGTTTAAACTTATTGGTAAACATGCGTACTCCCACTTTCACTCACGAGTGTAGTGAAATACTTCGTCCACCAACCTATTTGAGCCGGAATGACAGAATAGATAAGATTAGAGGAATAAGGTGCCGCAATGGTTCTTATATGAATTCTTTTTTCCCTCGTACCGTTAGGGATTGGAATGCACAACAAAGAGATTAGCTTTGGTGCTGAGCACCCTCTGCCACCCAAACGCTATCTCCTTTGTTTGTTCATTACAATTTTTCAAGATTCGACCTATGAATCGCAGCCTAGAATTTGCTCTACCTACTAAACAATTAATGTGTATGTCCCATTTCATGTTCCTTTGTACTGTTACTCCCAAATATTTCATAGAATCGACCATATCAATAACTGTATTGTTTAACTCGTATGTCTGAACAATTGTATTCTTTTTGTTTGTTATGCTCATTGTCTTGCACTTTTTACAATTGAGAGTAAGTTGCCACTCAGCGCACCAAGCCAAAATAACATCCGGATCGCGCTGAATTTCTAAGCAATCGGCCAAATTTCTTACTTCCCTATAGATAACAGCATCATCAGCAAACAATCTAAAAAGGCTTTTCACTTTGTCTCCGAGATCGTTTATAAAAATTAAGAAAAGTAGTGGTCCTATTACACTTCCTTGAGGTACACACGATGTACCGACAATTTCAGACTCTCGAGGAATCTGGAAGCTCAGTAGTTGAGGCTCTTACATTGAAACTTGCGGGTCTGACGTTCAGAGGCCCGCGCAGCCACAAATTTGCTTCGTTCACACGAGGGAAGCCAGTGCGTCTTTGGATCGCTTTCTACATTATCTCTAAGTCCAACTACGACGGAGCCAAACTACCCTCCGAAATGCCTTCAGCCTTTAAATTCTTAAGTCGTCGATGTGAATGAGTAGGGGATAGTCCAGTCTTTCCGAATTCACCTGTCGTGAAAAATCCTAACACTTGTGGACGGAACGAGATTTGCATCGTTTATGCAGTGGGATATCAGCGAGCAAATGGCAGGAGAGATCTGAACGCACGGTTGAGACACGAACTCGAAAGATCCGACGTTCGAGGTGTACAGAAGAGGGCGTGAAAGCGCTGATACCCTGCCCACGCAGAGTACGATTGGCACCACTTCAGATCCCGGTACTGGCAGTTATGATTTCTACTTTTAGATGGCTATTGCAATCGACTAGGCATTCGCTAGGAGCGATATAAAACACTTAACCTTTCTTTTTCTTATTATTATTCTTATTATTTTTTTTTAATTCAGGTTAGTAAGTTGTTAGGGCTGTCATACACACAAAAAAATAAAGAAGTAGACTTCGGCTTGCTGTCGTTAAGTGCGTATATTGTATCAGTTGAGGTAGCCGCTGGTTACGTATCACAAACATGCGCCAGACTTTGATGTTACCTCAAGTAGCTTGTAATCAAGCCGAATACCAACTGCACAGTGCTAGAAGAAATCAGCTTGGAACAAGAATATCGGAGGAACCACAACTTTTTTAATTTTAAAAGAAATTCATTTCTGTAATTACATTTTGCGTTGCTACCATGTAGCAGGTAGAAACCAGTCTAACTTGGTGTCCACTTGAAGTTGTATCTCTTCGAGCAGCATCCCGTTATGCTTTGCAGACTCGTTGAGTCGTCTACCGGTTCCGTAGCGCTGCGCGAACTCCAGACAGAAAAAGGAATAATCAGTTGAATATATCACCGTTCCTCTTTCTGGTCTTTGCAATCATTCTTCGTGACTGCTATTTTATAAGCAGAAAAAAAAGCGCCATTCTTTTTTATTTTTTATACAGCACTCTGCCCTTAATTTTTATTTCTGTTGATTGTGTACGGGCCCCTCCTATCGCATCTGGAAGGCGACCAGAATTCTTAGCAAATTGAAGCCGGCTGCCGCCGCCATTTTAGGGGCAAGAGATTCCGGGAACTTTGAAACCCTCGTACAGTCATATAATAAACCACTGTAGAATGGAAAATTTTATACTGTTAAGGGTTTTCACTTGCTAAAGAAGATGGAATGACATTAATTATAGAATTTCCGCTGACTATAATTAACTTTCGGAATTATTTTCTTCACTCTGAGCAATGTTAAATTTTTTCTCCCTCTTCAAGTAGGCTAATTTAACTGATCCGGAAAGATGTTAACATTTCAGTAATAGTGACGTATTTATAAATGTAATGAAGGAAAACTGATGAAATACCGGTTCACAATTTTAAGAAGTCAGAGCTCAAACTAAGTTTTCTTCTGACGTTGAGCAATCATTTTCTGATCAGTTCAAAGACAGAATCTGAATATTGAAATGAAGAATATGACCAAGTAGTTCTTTCAGTATGAAGGCAACCGAAGAAGGAAAGGTTTAGCTTTTCTATTGTGACTATTTTTATCTTTTTTGTTCATTGTTATGCCAAAATCTTTCACTTCTAAAGACTTAGCAACTCAGCACACGGGTCCAGGAAATCTAAGCATGATACTCCTTGCTAATCAAGTTTTGTCAAGGCCAACAAAATATATTAAAGTGCATTTTTCATATTACATATTGCTTGAATGCAAGTGGACCCACCGGGTTTTAAATTATAACCTTGTATATCAAAGTCACTTTCCATTCTATTTTTTTCCCACATTTTTGTATCCTCCAGAGACTACCTAAAGTTTAGCTGGCAAGGTGCAAATGTCTACATTAATTTTATACTACCTTTAATGCAATATCTAGAGAATAAAATTACGAAATTAATGACAATAATATCATTCATATGAGAATATTAGGGAAGTAAGTACAAGAAATTAACTTGTCTACTTCTTTTATTCATTATAAAACAACACAGTTTTGTTTAAATTCTGTCGGATTGACACTTTCTGCTTTTTATTGTGCATTTTTCCAAAATGATAAATCTCAGCCTTACAAACAAATAAATCATGTTCTTTGATAGTAGGATAACATGATTTTCAGGATCCGAAAGTTTTAGCTAACCTCTCCCTCAATTGATTCAAATATCGGAGGGGAAATCTGTATCTAAAGAATTAAACATGTGATCAGCAGGTTAGATCACATCCAGGCGTTAAGATAGTAGAAGATTCTGAACTCATTTAAATGCTTAGTTACTTGTGAAACGACAAATTTGTGCCTCTTGTAGCACAGTTGGTGTAGTTATATGAAGCGCAAGACTTAACCATTGTAGAAAACACTTGCAAACCAAAAATATACGAGCACTCGATCGCAACGACACGTATCAACTCTACAAACGTATACACCGAAAGTTACCGGTTGCCCCCAAAATGGCGGCAGGCGCATCGTTCAATTTGCTAAGGAACACTAGCGCCCTTGCTCCTTCTAGTGTATAATATTCAAACTTCTTTGATTGTGTATTGCAAACACGGAATGTGAGAATCCAATTAGGATAAAGTCAGATGCCACTCGTGTAGTGATGAAAGGGCTGCTCTCACCAAATGATATTTTTTTTTCTTTCTGACTTAACGCCTCGTCGACTTAGAGGTGGGAGAGGGCCGGGAATAAGAAACAGGAAGGTATTCTGCCACGGCCTGCTGTAGGGACCATCCTGGAGTGATTTGGAACAACCATTGAAAATTGAAATCTGGATGCGCTCACAGGGATTCGATGCTACGTCCTCCACAATGCGAGACCTGAGCGTCACCGCTCTCGGCAAAAAGTGGCATACACGGAGCGAACGATATCAAAGAACTAACATTTTGACCAAAAAAAAGGTCATTGTTTACGCAGCAAGAAAGCAGTGTTGGAGGTCTGTTGGTTATGCACCGCAAACTCGGCACAGAGTAAAGCTAAGTGTCCAATTAGTGACTCGGGTCTCCTGGACACGGCATAATGAGAGTGCTATTGATTTGTCTAGCCTGCCAATCAATCGAATGGCGATAATCACGCCGCCGCAGACCGGTTCTGTCTGGCTCGAGCCTCGTACGGAACCCGTTCTCAAAGTGCTCAATTACGCGCCCGGGCTCAAATGACACGGTGACGAGTCGGCTGCAACGCTACCCGACCTCTGGCGGGGAAATTAATCACCACTACTCACCTCCAGCTCGGAACACTGCTCGTAACGTCGGAAAAACGCCACTATATAGCTGCACATGCCTTCGAACTGCCGGAGAAGGGGGCATCCATATATTACTTGAGGTGTTTTTCCGGATTTTCGGATTCCCCCCCACTCTCTGGTGAAATTTTGTGAGATCTGGCCGGACCCCCCTCCACCCCTCTGGTGAGATCTGGTCCGTGAGAACCCCCCCCCCCCCCCCCCTAGAAATCGCATAACTAACAAAAAGGATCCAATTGTTCAGAAATACGAGTTAAACAATACAGTTATTGATATGGTCGATTATATGAAACATTTGGGAGTAACAGTACAAAGGAACATGAAATGGGACTTACACATTAATTCGTTAGTAGGTAGAGCAAATTCTAGGCTGCGATTCATAGGTCGAATCTTGAAAAATTGTAATGAACAAACAAAGGAGATAGCTTACAAATCTCTTGTGCGTCCACATTTGGACTATTGTTGTGCCATTTGGGACCCGTTTCGTAAGGGGTTGATCGAAAGTACAGAGAAGAGCCGCTCGATTCGTAACCGCTTGCTACAGTCCTTATTAAAGCGTCACAGAACTGATTAGTAGACTAGGTTGGGAGTCTCTGGTAGATAGACGACACACGTTTCTTTTAAACTTATTGGAAAACATGCGTACTCCCACTTTCACTTTTGAGTGTAGTGAAATACTTCTTCCACCAACCTATTTGAGTCGGAAGGACAGGAAAGATAAAATTAGAGAAATAAGGTGCCGGACTGATTCTTATATGAATTCCTTTTTCCCTCGTACCATTAGGGATTGGAATGCACAGCAAAGAGATTAGCTTTGGTGCTGAGCACCCTCTGCCACCCACAATTTTGTGAAATGCAGAGTATATATGTACGAGATGTAGATCGCCTTCGAAACTTTAGGAGACCTTTTTTTTTTAGGTCTCACCCTTCAAAATCCGGCTACACCCGCACTTTTTGACGAAAAATACCCTAAAATCGATTTTCACGCAATTTGTAGACCTTTTTTTTTTTTTTAGTTCTACAGTCCAAAATTTTTTCACAAAAACTCACATGAGATCTCCGTAGACCCCCCCCCCCCTGGTGAGATTTCGCTTGACCCCCCCCCCCTATTTCACCTCACGTAATTTATGGATGCCCGCAAGGAAAAGTAGAAGCGAAAGATATGTGCAAAAAATTCTGCCAAAATTCTGTAGCGTATAAACACAAGCAAACCAGAAAAATGAAAATGTGAGCTAAGTAAGTTTATGTTTACACCATAATCTCGTAGCATAAAACAAAGTGGTGATAACAAATAAAACCTCTGAAGATGCTCAAGACACGCGTTCGGGAAAAAACAAATATAAAAATTTAATTGCATTGGGGCGATAATAACTATCCACACAAAATGATTATATCGCAATTGAGGAACTGGTCCACAACATCCATTTGTTGAGGGTATATGATGGATCTTGGACTCGACTAAATATTTGTGTAAGAAACTAATGTTGCAAGACGAAATTCATGACCATACGGCCTGGGGGAGGCTGACAGTGAAATAGTGGTCACATGGAGAACCAATACTGAAGACGATCGGAAATGTAGACAGAGAAAATGGCGTGGTAGAGAGAGGGTTAAAGCTTTCGTAGGTTCAGGCGATATCAGGTAAAACGGGAACAATTCTAAGGGGGTGTATGAGTTGACACAGTTTTCTATAAGCTGTGTGCAAAACGTTGAGACGATGCGGATGTCTACGGTAAATGTACTGTGCATGAAGGCAATACAGTAGAATAAAGGTAACAGCGACTGTAGTGTAAACAGACCAATTGCCACCTCTACCCCCACCCCACTCCTCCTGCAACGAACGTGTACTATTATGGGGGTCTACGCTACACCTTATAGCTTTTTTGAATGAATGGAAAATCATGTCCAAGGCATATACCGCTAGTTGCCTGTATTCGCCCAAAAAGGAATAAGTTTTTGTTTGTTTTATTTATTGCTTTACGTCTCATTGAGATCATTAGCGGCGGCAGAGGTTGGGGAGAGGGGGGAGAAGGAACGGGAAGGAATTCGTTAATGGCCTCCTGAGGGAACCATCCTGGTTTTCGCGTGCAGTGATTTGAGGACACCATCAGGAAATCTGTGTGGCAGAAACGGGATTCGAATCCACGCCCTCCTGGACGTGAGGCGACAAAAGAGATGCTAGTGCGCTGGACGTTTCAGTGTCCTGAGACCCACCCCTAATAAGATGACGATGTGTTGTGTGTTCTGTTCTCATTCCTTGACACTGTTGACACGTCGTTTTGTGTGGATGTCACCTGAACGTCTAAATCGATCTTCAGTCATGTGGCAAACTTCGGCGTGTGCACACCTTACGAACCTTACGGCTCGTTCCCTATCACACGAATAAGGTGTTAAACCGAAATATTGCATATGTTTTTGTTCGTCTCTTACGTGTTTCACTGGTCGCAGCCATCAGCTGAATGATGAGTCATTTTCGGTATCGTTTGTTTTTAAGTTTTGTTTTATGTGCTGTGCGGCAGCTTTATCATGGTGGTGGGCGGCTGCGGGTAATCCCCTGTTCGGGACAGACGTGGTCTGTGCTGGATGCTGGGTGTAGAGTTTCTGGACCACCGACGCCGGGCGGCGCACGGTGGCTCGCAAGTAGCTTCGCCGCACAGGGTGCTCCACAAAACGCGCACCGCTCCGTCTCATACACCGCACGTACAAACTGCACTTCCCAGCGGGTAGTAGCGTAATATTCTCAGCTGCAGCAGGCTGCGACACCTTGCTTACGTCTTATTCGCAGGGTCGGCTCTAGGAATTTCGGGCTTTTTTTTTTTTTTTTTTTTTTTAGTTCTACAAAATGGCCAGGCGCCATTGGACGTAATATTGGCTTCATGGCCTGAGGGCTCCTATAGTCGGTGATCGGGGACCAGCGTACTTTTGACCCGCTTACCCCCCCCCCCCCTAACGCCGGCCCTGCTTATCCGTACTAAGTCGACGGAGCGTTTCGTCTGTAGACAATGCGGACACAGTTACCATTAACCTAACATTGTTGATTATGATGATAAGGTGGGGAAAGATCTGCTTGTTGAAGACTTGAAATGTAAATATCTTGGAATTACATTTGATAACAAACTTAACTGGGCAGGACACGTAGTAGACAGTGGCGTAGCTAGGTCAACAAGGGCCCCGGTGCCAAAAATTTATTTTGGGCCCTCAGGCCAGGTGGGTGACCTTTTTTTTGCTTTGTGTTGCTGGTAAGGGCCCCCTGAGCTGAGGATGGGGCCCTTGAGTTGTGAGGGGCCCCCTGAGCAGTGGTTGGGGGCCCCCTGAGCAGTGAGAGGGCCCTTAGTGAGGGGCTTCCTGTGTCTCAGGGGTCCCCTTAGACGAAAGAGGATGCCAGTTTGCCATGAAGACTCGTGGGCTGCGCTTTGGGGCCCCCAGAGGTATGCTTGGGGGCCCCCTGAGCGTAGGGGCCCCGGTGCACTGCACCGCCTAGCCCCATAGCAGCTACGCCCCTGGTAGTAGCAAAAGGTTTCAAAATTCTGCACTTGTTGGAGAGAGTGATGAGGGGATGTACGAGAGAAATAGAGGAATTGGGGTACAAAACTTTGGTCAGACCATTGCTTGTATATGATAGTATGGGATGGGACCCATATTTTTAGTATTACATAAAGGAGTTGGAGAGGGTGCAAAAAAGGGCTGCTAGATTTGTTTCCGGAAATTATCGCAGAATGCAATGAGTAACAGTTATGGTAAAAGAGCTGGAATGGGATTCATTGGAAGACAGGAGGAGGGTGAAGAGGGTCATGGGAGTGTACAGGGCATATATTAGGCGTGTAAAGATATTGGTGTACGAATTAAAAGTAATGTATGGAAGGGAAAAGATGACCATGACCACAAGCTGGCACTCGATTTCAGGCACAACGGTGCAGGAAGATTCTCTTACTTAGATAAGGGTGTCAGAGATTTGAATAAGTTACCAAGAGAAATGATGACTAATTTACCAAAAACGTTGAAAGAAAATAAAGTTAAAATTTGTTGAAGGCAAATGTAGGTGGGTGCAGGAAAGGGGGAAGAGTGGGCTGTAGGGAAATTGCCTCTGGAGCGTGCGTTCCATTGCAATTTTAATTAAATAAAAAATTGTGATTGTTCAAAAAAAAAAAAAAAATCCATCATGATCCAGACCTGCGAATTGTAGATGGTCATAGACTCTCCTATGCTACTATCTTCATATCAGCATATCCATTACAGTCCATTGTCAGCTTGAATCATTCTAATGTTTTTAGATTCTTGCATTAAATTTATTGCAGACCCCATTATTTCGCTAGCAACTCCACGTCAGTTCGAAAATCCTGCTGCGAAGCCACATTTCTGAGTTGTCTGGGTTGTGATTGGTGACTTCCCAGTTCGGATCCCGGTCTGGGTCAGAACTGAGCTGCACTTCAGACAAGGACTTTGCTTTACTAGCTCCGATGTCAAGTTAAACCAGGTCAGGTTAGGACCACGCGAAAGAGGTGGACTGCGCGGCCGCATCGGGTCATTAGGACCACACACAGTTACTATCATTTCGACGTTTCTAATGCTTGGATTTTTTTTGTTACTTTCCTCGTGAACACAAAAATTACTTCCGCAACAGATGTCTGTACTTTTCGGAATTTCTTCCCGAAGTATCTCGTTTGTTAACAAAGATCTTTTTCATGCTGCTAATATCGTTTAAACGTTCACTGTTTTAGTAGCTACCATTACATTTTTTTAAATTCGCAGCTGAATCTGCTGCAATTCAACATTTCATCGGGTGAGATTTAAATATTTTCGTTTTTACTTCACTGTTTTAAGGTTCTGCATGAAAGACTGAACATTTATTTAACAACTAGGTATAAAGATACAGGGAAATCACCTACAATGTATAAAATACAGCTAAAAAACCATTGAATAAAGAGTTAATACAAGCAAATGTAAAACAATATAAAATGTAATAAGTGTACATTTATAACATAAATTAATTGTGTGAATTGTAACATAAAACAAATAGTTGGATATACATACAATCAACCGATAGAACCGCTCAAGATGCTTCAGCGAATGAAATGAAACGCGTTCAAAACAATAAATAACTATGAAACAAAATCAGGTGCGTTGGCGAGATATTCATATAGTATCTGGATGTTGTGGATCATTTTCCTCAATTTCTGATAATATTAATAAATAAATTACGCGAAAGCAATTGACTTTTTCGTATTTTTTGATCTCCCGTACGCGTTTCACTTCTTTTGCAGAAGCATCTTCAGCTGGGTTTTTTTTTCTGATAATTACGTACAAAAGTTATGAGCAAATATTATTTATTAATATTCATATAAATTTAACCCTTGTTCATTCACTCTATGTAATACAGCGCCATAACTTCTGAACCCTGTAATTGAGAAATTTGTAATTATGAAACAAACTTTGGAAAAATCTTTACAAACTAAAATAATTACATGGCCGATTAAAGAAACGAGTTTTTATTTGGTTAATCTTCAAATGAAAGCTGCTAACTCACCGACTATGAAATAGTTTGTAATGTGTATTTTATTTTATAACGAGATTTCGGCAAAAAATTCAAATTAAAACATCCCATTTATTTCCGAAACTACTGACCATTACTTCTTTATTCCCACTGATATGCAATTTACTAAAGTAGTGATCTTCAGGGAGTTTCTAATTATTGCAAAATTAATAAGCAATTTTTAAAATTTTGATTGTTTTGTCTATATATTTTTTGCACAAAAGGTCAGTCGGTTCATAAATCGTGTGTGAAAACACTTTCATTCAAAATTAAAACAATTTTTTAGTGTTAATATTTTGTCCATGGTGGACTTGTGGAATCAGCGACTGTGATATCAAATTTGTTTGATAATTGAATACAGCGACCAGTCACAGTTTATGGTGTTGCTTTATTTTATTTTACCATTACCTGTTTCAAGCATACATTGCTCATCATCAGATGGTTTTAACAATACAGATGTGAATTGCAGGCATGTTTTTGTGTCCTAGAATAACAAAAATATGATGATTGACGAAAGAATTTAAATCTGGAGTGATGATAGTAAAACTTGGTATATAACTTACATTAGGTGTCTGCTTATATCCGAGAACAAAGACTTGTATGGAACACAGTTGAGGAGGCACATTTTTGTTTAACACTATGCACTATCACCATTATATTGCACAAATATATGTGGAATAGACACGCTGCACACTTGGTACTGTATTTACAAACAAATATGACAGAGACATTAATCTACAAAGAAGTATTTACAAAGAGGTTTATACAGACAGTAATGTGTAATTGATAAAAAATTAGATATGATAACAAAATTGAACTTAATTCTATAACTGTATTGGTAAAAACGGAATAAAGCATGACAATAAAAATTATAAATAGTTGTTGAATTTAATATGCATATAGTAATAAATATATGGGCATATGGGAGACATGTATTATTAAATCTGTTATTTATTAGCGAATAGGTCAATAAAATTGAACAGGAATGCTTTATTAGAAAGATCTTTTTGTTCATTTAAAAGGTGGTATGGCAATAGCTTATTGTGAATTTATATTTCAAGTTCCTCAAGGATATCCATTTTCTTCCCTTTGTCTGCAATATGAATGATCTGTAGGTTTTCTTCTATTGTGGGTGGGGAATGTTTTTCATTTAATATGTGGGCAGCAAAAGTGGACTTATCTGTGTTGCACAGTCTAATGGCATCAAGGTGTTCTTTAAAACGTATAGAAAAGTTTCTACCTATTTGACCAACATAGGTCTGTGAGCATGTTGTGCATGTTATTTAGTGAATTCGCCAACTGTAGGTGCGTAATACTGAGTGGGGGCGAGTATGTCGTGATTGGCGGCGCCTGGGTTGACGAGTATGCTCGCTGCGGGGCGTCTTGCGTCAGACACGCAATGTCGCATGCGCATGTTGGTATTCTAGCGACTTCTATCTATTTCTAAGACGAATACACGTCGTTATGATTGGCGGCAGGTGTCTATGAAACCCTGTTATATAGTGCGTTCCACGATACACATTCCCGTATTTTCATCTACATCTATATATATACTCTGCAATTCACAAAATTGTGGGTGGCAGAGGGTGCTCAGCACCAAAGCTTATCTCTTTGCTGCGCATTCCAATCCCTAATGGTACGAGGGAAAAAAGAACTCATATAAGAATCAGTCCGGCAGCTTATTTCTCTAATTTTATCTTTCCTGTCCTTCCGACTCAAATAGATTGGTGGAAGAAGTATTTCACTACACTCAAAAGTGAAAGTGGGAGTACGCATGTTTACCAATAAGTTTAAACGAAACGTGTGTCGTCTATCTACCAGAGACTCCCAGCCTAGTCTACTAATCAGTTCTGTGACGCTTTCATAAGGACTGTAGCAAGCGGTCACGAATCGAGTGGCTCTTCTCTGTACTTTCTCTATACTTTCGATCAACCCCTTACGAAACGGATCCCAAATGGCACAACAATAGTCCAAATGTGGACGCACAAGAGATTTTGTACGCTATCTCCTTTGTTCATTACAATTTTTCAAGATTCGACCTATGAATAGCAGCCTAGAATTTGCTCTACCTACTAACAAATTAATGTGTATGTCCCATTTCATATTTCTTTGTACTGTTACTCCCAAATATTTCATAGAATCAACCATATCAATAACTGTATTGTTTAACTCGTATTTCTGAACAATTGGATTCTTTTTGTTAGTTATGCTCATTGTCTTGCACTTTTTACAATTTAGAGTAAGTTGCCACTCAGCGCACCAAGCCATCCAGATGGCGCTGAATTTCTAAGCAATCGGCCAAATTTCTTACTTCCCTGTAAATAACCGCATCATCAGCAAATAATCTAAAAAGGCTTTTCACTATGTCTCCGAGTTCGTTTATAAACATTAAGAAAAGAAGTGGTCCTATTACACTTCCTTGAGGTACCCCCGATGTAACATCTAGATTAGAAGAACTTTCTCCTTCAACGACAACATACTGCGACCGACCAGTGAAATTACTCTTGAAGGTATTATCTTCAAAACCAAATTGTAACACATTTATTGCACAATGTAGATATATGAGGACGTAGGGTTTTAGTTTCTACTTTACCACGCGATTCCTTATTGAATCTACTTGTGGGAGGGAGTTTGCTGAAGTAGATTTTGCTGTAGCTTTTTGTGGTACAGGAAAGTTTGACTGTGCCATTGATTTTTCCCGTGCGCACTGTTGACTGTAGGTCGTTTTCGTGGGTGAGATCCGCCCTTGGTGTCGCAGCTGCGTGACGAGGCATTTGGCTACCCTGCGTGCGCCGACAGGGAGCGGCCGTTTCGGCGGTGAAAGTGGGCCGCCAGTCTAGTCTGTCATGCCGCGAGATGAGTTTTCGCTTTCCATCTTACGAGACTCGGGATGGGCTCTGCAACACGCATCCATATGGAGCCAAGCGCAAATACTACTGTGGGCGGTGACGTGAAAGGACTCACGCCGTCTTCAACACAGCCGGTCACAAAACTCCCGTTCGTCAGTACAGCGAAAAACGGCCCGGTCTCTGCAGTCCATACTTGCTACTAACTGTTTTGTTGGTATTAGTATTAAAATACTATAGTATAGTATTAAATACTAATTTACAGGAGCTGTGTCGCAAAAACAACTGGGGCTTCGTCGACCTTCGTCCGATGATAGCTGCAAGCTGGGACGCATTAGACAGGACGGGCGTCCACTACACACCGAGAATGGCGTCCAAGGTGGCTGCTAAAATATGGAACCGTCTTGATATGAATTATTTTTTAGGAACGGCGTGAGGCCCGAGGATCCTTCATTTCATCGAAGAGGATGTGCCGATAACATAGAAGCTGGTCCCGGTAGTGATGGCGCGAATAATTTTAATATTACAGCTCCAATTACTTCACCTGTTTACCGTCAGAGTGCGAGTATGAAAAACGCTATTTTAGACTCCACAATTAACAATACGAAGCAGCTAAGGATAATGTGCGCTTTTAAACCCAAAGCAACATGGATTCAGAAAAGGCCGATGCTGCGAAACACAACTTGCACTTCTAATTCACGACTTGTGCCGAATTATAGATGAGCAATCCCAGGTTGATTTAGTTCTATTAGACTTTAAAAAAGCTTGCGTCACTGTGCCTCACACTAGGTTATTTAAGAAACTTCGCGGTTACGGCATACCTAGACAAATATGCGACTGGGATGCAGACTTCCTGAAGGGCAGAACACAGTGTGTAGTTCTCGACGGTGAGCGTTCATCACTTACTGAAGTGGGGTCTGGAGTTCCCCAGGGAAGCGTGTTAGGGCCTCTATTGTTTCTCATATACATCAATGATCTATGCGACATAATAGGGGGGATGAAAAGATTATTTGCCGATGATGCTATTATTTATCGCGAAATCAAAACCCAGGACGACTGCGCTTTGTTACAAGACGATATTATGAAAATAATTGCGTGGTATAAAGATTGGCAGTTGGAGTTAAACGCTAAAAAGTGCCAAGTCATGCTTGTAAGTAAAAATGTGACACCATTTAACTATGAATATACAATTAATGGCACTGTCGTTAGAACGGTAGATTCCGCTAAATACCTAGGGGTAACAATTCGTAATAATTTGTCGTGGAATGTGCATATCGAGAATGTAGTGGGAAAAGCAAATCGTATACTCCGATTTCTAGGTCGTAATTTAAATCAATCCACTCAGGAAGTTAAATCGATTGTATACCACTAGTACGTCCTCACTTAGAGTATTGTTGTTCTGTATGGGGTCCCCATCAAAAGGGGTTTATGGAGGCTTTAGAGAAGGTCCAAAGAAGAGCCGCCCGATTCGTGACAGGTATATATAGTTGGAGGGAAAGCGTAAGTGCGATGTTGAAGGAGTTAGGTTGGGAAGACCTGGAACACCGAAGGCGTTGCTCTCGACGGAAGCTAATTGAAAAATTCACGACAGACGTATTTCGGAATGACAGCCAGCAAATGTTGCTACCAGCAACATTCATATCTGGAAATGACCGCGAAAATAAGATAAGAGAAATCAGGGCCAGAACCGATTCATTTCTGTACTCATTTTTCCCACGAGCGATTAGGGAATGGAATAGAAAGGAATTACCGGGCGAGTAAACTTAAAATCCGACAGGAGTAGCTTTCGATAAAGCACTCCGGCCATCCTGATCTGGGTTTTCCATGGTTTTCCCAGATCACTCGACGCGATTGCGGGGATGGTTCCTCACAATAGCCCATGGGCGCCTCCTGCCATATCCCTTATAACCCTTCCAAACCATAACCCTTTTCGATAGGTGCAATGCACCCTCCGCCACACACTTTTAGTGAATCGTGGAGTAATAGTAATAATAAAAAAAGTAGTACTTCGGGGCTGCCTGGGCAAATTACAAGAGCTCGCTACACCAGCGGGCCTCAAACGTCGCAGTCCCTTGAGGAATGTATTAGGCCCAACGAACCATGTCGCTGCTGCCGGCCGACTCCCCTCCCGGTTTCGTGTCCCCTGTTATATCAGCTCATTCAGCCGTTAGAGGGCACTACAGGGCCACAGCGCGCTCTCACGGGCGAAACTAGCACGCGGGCTCAGCATCAGAGGACGATCGCGGGCGTGGAAAATAAACAATGCGAGCCGAGCACGGCTCATCGAGGTGAACCATTCGCCTCATCGCGGAAAGTGACTGCGCTCTTTTTCTCAAGGTAGTGTGTTGTTCATATCGTGTGTGAACTATGAATGAACGGATAGAATGAAGCACCGTGTATGCCCATTAACACCACAGCCACTATGCATAATGCTCCTACCAATTTCCATCCAGGCCTCATCACCAATATACACTCCCAGCACTCTCTTCACCCTCCTCCTGACTTCCATTGACTCTAACCCAACTCTTTTATCATATTACTCGCTCATTGTATTCTGCAGTTATTTTCACAAACAATCCTAACTGCCCTGCTGTATTCGATAATGCGGCGCCGTAAACATCACTGCATTCAGGCAATGGTCTCAGTAAGGTTTTGCATCCCAGTTCCTTGACTTTTTCGTACATTTTCCCTCCCCCACTTTTCTACCGTAACTGCCCTCTCCAGGGAATGTAGACACTTGAAACCTGCCGCTCTTTGGCGTATAATATTTAGATTTTATACCTGCTATTTTTCTGTATTCCTAGTAAACACGGTGTTCTTCGTTGCATATACATTTAATGAGCTGGATATCTTACAATATTCCCGTTCATAAATCTTATTATAGAACATTACATAATCGGCAAACAAGTTTATTCGTACGTTTTGAGATGCACAGCGAACAGAAATTGCGAAATTTCTGACCGAGCATGGTGGTGTAACGGTTAGCGTTCTGGCCTCGCATTCGGGAGGACGGCGGTTCGAATCCCCGTCCGGGCATCCAGATTTGGGTTTTCCATGGTTTCCCAAATCACTCCAGGCAAATGCTTGGATACTCCCTTCAAAAGCCATGGCCGAATTCCTTCCCATTCCTTGCCCCCATCCTTTCCCGTCTCTAAAGACCTCGATGTTAAAAAGAGACGTAAAGCAGTTAAAAAAAGAAAGTAAGGTTTTGCATCCCAGTTCCTTGACTTTTTCGTAAATTTCCCCTCCCCCACTTTTCTACCGTAACTGCCCTCTCCAGGGAATGTAGACACTTGAAACCTGTCGCTCTTTGGCGTATAATATTTAGATTTTAGATCTTCTATTTTTCTGTGTTCCTAGTAAACACGGTGTTCTTCGTTGCAAATACCTACATTTAACGAGCTGGATATCTTACAATATTCCCGTTCATAAATCTTATTATAGAACATTACATAATCGGCAAAGAAGTTTATTCGTATGTTTTGAGATGCACAGCGAACAGAAATTGCGAAATTTCTGACCGAGCGTGGTGGTGTAACGGTTAGCGTTCTGGCTTCGCATTCGGGAGGACGGCGGTTCGAATCCCCGTCCAGGCATCCAGATTTGGGTTTTCCATGGTTTTCCAAATCACTCCAGGCAAATGCCGGGATGCTTCATTAAAAAGGCCATGGCCGAATTCCTTCCGATTCCTTGCCCCCCATCCTTTACTGTCTCTAAAGACCACGCTGTTAAGAAACATTAAGCACTTTAAAAAAACGAAATTTCTGCACCAACTACAGAAGTATTGGCGTTAGTGTTCATTCCAGTCTGTACTGATGTGCAGTAATGCGGAAGTTAGCGATTTAAAAGTTGTCAGTGTTTGAGCACTGTCTCCTTGAAATACGGCTCTTTACATAATTCCGCGTCTGAGCTATGGTAATGGAAGTTATTGTTTGGTTGTCGAGAGTGTGGCTGGATGCTTTGTCGCAGTGGTTGCGGTGAGGAAGCCTCTGTGACTCTGCATTAGCTGTGGAATCTGTAGCCCCGGGGTCACGTAGAGGTCACACTAGGGTGCTGCTCCACATAGCCCCATGTTCCTCGGCATCTGAGCTGGGACTGAACTATTCCGATCGCAGCGTCAGTGTAACTGCAGACCTTCGTTTCAGTGTACAGTTGTTATCGAGATCAACAGCATCAACTGTGTGCGTGAAGCGATGTATCCGACTGTTATGGTAGTACTGAAATATAACCACAGCCACCGTGATGTCAGCCCAGTCGATACACGGAAGTTGTTACCACATAGCAAGACCGTTTCACAGGTAGTGCTGTGATACACAGAGAAGCGTCGTGGCTGAGCGCTTAACTCTACGGCCTCGTATTCGGGAGGACGGGTTCGAATCCCCGTCCGGACATCCAGATTTGGGTTTTCCACGATTTTCCCAGATCACTCCAGGTGAACACCAGAATGCTTCCATCAAAAAGGTTATGGCGGAATTCCTTCCCGTTCCTCGCCCCCAATACCTTCCCGCCTCTAATGACCTCAACGTAGACGAGGCGTAAAGTATAAAAAAAAAACAATACCGCGCAGACCCCTGCCACCAGCATTAAGAGGTCAGCGGTAGCACAGTGGGACAGACCGCCCCATAAAGCAGCTTTCACCTGCCAAAGGGCGCTCCCTAGAAACCTCTAGAAATTATCAAAATGTTCTACAAACAAGAAGAACTAATGAAGGAAGTGGCTTTATGCAATATAAATGACAAGGAAAGGGAAAATGACCCGTCACTTACCTTTTCACCTGCCAAAGGGCGCTCTCTAGAAACCTCCAGAAATTATCGAAATGTTCTACCAACAAGAAGAACTAATGAAGGAAGTGGCTTTATGCAATATAAATGACAAGGAAAGGGAAAATGACCCATCACTCACCAAAGTTGAAGGCAGCGACGAGACAAAAACATAGCCTATATGAAGTACACTAAAATACACAATACTTCGGTTTTACACCTTATTCGTGTTGTAGGAAACGGGCCGTGTGTTCGGGAGGTGTGCACATCTTGTTCACTGTAAAGGGATTGTCCATAAACTACGTGGCTAGGTCTAGGGGTGCGGGGATGGCTGGAAAGCTACGCTGGGCTACCTCTGGGAAGGAGGAGGGTAGGAATTTCCAAGCCAAGTCAAGTAGCTTTCCATTCATATTATTTGTCACTGTTAAAATAACTTCACATTTGAGCCGTGCTCGGCTCGCATTGTTTATTTTCCCCGCCCTCGATTGTCTTCCGATGCTGGTTCCTGCAGAGCCCGCGTGCTAGTTTCGCCCGTGAGAGCGCGCTGTGGCTCTGTGGTGCCCCTACCGGCTGATGGAGTTGATTTTCGGGTCACGAAACCGGGAAGTCAGTCGGTCGGCAGCAGCGGATTGCTTTGTTGGGCCTGATATTTTCCCTAATTGACTGCGACGTTAGAGGTCTGCTGGTATATGCGAGGACTTGTAATTTTACCAGGCGGCCTGGAAGTACCGCATGATGTGGATTTGTGACCCGACCGAGACCGTTCCTCGCTCGCATTAATCGAGGGAATTCCTCCGCTGCGCTCTATGTTCGTGAGCGGTTTTCCGCCGATTGGGGAGCACGGCAGCGGGCGGGGCTGGCGGTGGCTTCGAGGTGATAAATTGCCATTTTCTCGCACTGTCGGGTATTTGAGGTAGTATACCTGATGATCCCAACTACAAAGTGCGTCGCTTACTGCATTCTTGTTAAGTGTGCTTAATAATTTTGTTACGGGAATGGACAAAATTCCCCGATATGTGGTGCTAATCGTTCCCGCTACCTTATCAGTGTGTGTGGGTGGTAACGACTTATGCGCCGGCGTGTACACACTATAGTGTGTCAGAACCTTTTGGTAAGAACTTGATTCTTAAGGTTAAACTGAAGGACGCTAAGGTAAACTGATTCCTGTTTGTTTAAAATAATTGCTGTATTTTGTTTTCTGTGTATAAATTTGTGTTTGGTACTAGCTGTAAATTTGTTATATGATGGTAAATTGGTAAGAGCCTGCCCTGTTGTATTACGTTTCCAAGCACGTAAGGATTTTCTGTTTGAATGTTTAATACAAGTGGAGATATTGTGATTAGGGATATTCTCTTGGCTTAACAAGGTTGTCATTGCATTAACATAATATATTTGTATTGGTACAGGATTTATTAAGATCATAGTCTGTAAGATCGAAGCTTTGTTATGTATTATATTGTATTATATTATTTGTGATATTCTCTATAAATTTAATCGTTGGTCATGATTCTTGCAATAAAATGTTTGACCAAGGCTTGCTCTGTATAACCATGCTCCCACATGTTTCCCACTGAGTCCTTAGTGGCTACCACACATATCAACATAACACACAAGAGCGTGTGAGTATTTATTTCCGTCATTTAATCGTCTTCTGGAATCATTTGGGAAGAAAGCTACATGCCCGCGAGGAAGGGGGAGGGGTAGAGGATACGTGGGGGGGGGGGGGAGGGGGGGAAGAATGGTTCTCAGGATGCCGAAATGGAGCTACGTAGTTTGTGGACGCTCCCAAACAACCGACAATCGACATCCGTTCCGGTAATACAAAACAAAATATTTCGATAACAGTGTCATTTCTGCAGAATGCCTAGAACGTATCTGCTAGTGGCTGTGGCATTATAACCGGTGTGACGTGTGTAGATTATTCCCCCCCTTGTTTGCGGCACTAGTCGTGGTATGCGTAGAGGTCTCGGAATGGGAACACTGTGTCGCGTGGGCGGCGTCTGAATGGCGGTGGGTGCTGTGACGTCGCCCACGCCACAAGGCCCAAGGACGCGTCTAGTCGGCGAATTCCCCCGCGCAGTCACATTAAGGTACGCGCACACTACAGCAGGCCGCATCGCATCGCATCGGGTCACATCGCATTGAGCGAAAATGCTGCAACGCACATCTGGACGCAGCGAGTCGCATTTCTTTTATTGTCGCCGCCTTCGGTTCTCGACGATTATTCAGCCGTTTCTGCACTGCGAATGGACACAGCAGACAAAAGGCTCTTATTTTTATATATTCATTGAAGAAAATTAAGCAGAAAAGGCAATGGGTTTAATTTAAAAAGGAATTTTCCGCATTTCTTAGGCACATTACATGGCAATCTTGTAATAACAGTTCTACCGAATTGCGGTTCTCCTTATTTTTAATGCAGAAAAATGAATGTTTTTCATGTTATAATAGCCCCTTGCAGTTGCTTAATACCGTTTTCGTCGTCAGAGCATTGGGAAAAAAAATTAAGATGGCAAAACATTTAGCCACAACAATTTAGGTGAGGCAGTGGCTGCAGGAAAACTGAATTTGCATGTTGACAACTGAGATAAAATGCAGTATGTAATAGCAGTGGATGAAGCTTTTCCCCTTTCGAGATGAGGCCTATTCCAGAATATCAGATAAAATGAAATGAAGAGAAATTTTTTTCAATTACAGGCTCAATAAACTATGGAGGGTGATCGATAACTGCTTTGGTGTTATAGGTTGAAGGTTTCAAATCTGTGAAGGAAGAATGTCGGTGTTACCTAATAAGATAAATAAAGTAATACTAGCCACGTGCTGCATTCATAACCTTTTGACTTTTGATTAACGATATTTGAATTGGGTTGCAGAAGGTAAGAGCGAAAATGACAACACCTCAATACTTGACTTACACAAGTTTCTAGGTTACATCAGAAATCATTAAGATTTGGAATAATTTCACAGAATATTTTTAAACAATTAGGTTGTTGGTAACACGAAGCTTTAGAAGCGGCATTCAAAGAAAGTGATAGAAAATTATAATACACACGGTAAATAAACAAAAAATAAAATACGAAACATGATATTATACCTGGTTGTTTTAACAAGTTTCCTATTTCCTCTTTAAGTTAAAACATACAAGCAAAGAACAAGTGAGCATGAGCTATAAATTTTATAATTTTTTCATCTTTATTAAATTTCATAAAGTAATTAAATTTTCAGATTGTAATTACTTATATTTTTTCAAAAATCATCCACCATCCTGCGTGCAAATTTGCAGCTAATTTTGTTGAAGTAATGTAGTTAATTCACGGAATTAGGAACACACAAGTTACAAAAGTCAGTCAGTGCTGTTGGAGCTCCTATCGCAAACCTGGTTGCGACTGAGCGCATCGAGGCGCACAGGCGGAAAATACGCAGAGCTGGCCAAGCGATCCGCCAATGCGACGCGACGCGGCCCGCCCCGCCCCGACTCGACCCGCCTCTGGTGTGCGTTACCCCATTAGAATCAGTGTAAGCGATTGTAGACGCATTTCTGCGATGCGACGCGACGCGATGCGGCCCGCCCTAGTGAGCGCGGACCTTTACACCACCCTCCAGGCACCGTACAGGCGCATGTGGTGACGTCACCGGCAAGGGTACCACGTGACGTGGGTTGAACTGTGGTTAAATGACGTAATGCAAAAACTTATGGTTTTCATTGTAAACGAAATTGTAATTATCATCGTACTGCTACTATACTGACGTCTTATCTATGAAATATTTCTGATATCACTTACTCTACGACTGTTAAAGCCAAGCAATAATGATATCCACTTTTTTCTGCATATCAAACAGGAGAAGTTTGAACTGTATCTTCTGGCTCCAGCAAGTATTGATTATTAAAAAAAAAAAAAAAAAAAAAAAATCCTTTCTTTCTTTCCACATTCTCCACTCAGTGGTGTAGCTAGGTCAATAAGGGTCCCGGTGCAAAAAATATTTTGGGCCCTCAGGCCAGATGGGCGACCTTTTTTTGCTTTGTGTTGCTGGTAAGGGCCCCCTGAGCTGACGATGGGGTCCTTGAGTTGTGCTTAGTTGTGGTCGGTTCATCGGAGCAAAGGACTTGGGGCAAGTAACGGGAAACAATTCAGCAATGGTCTTCGATGGAGTGATTTGGGCAAAACGTGGAAAACTGAAATCTGGATGTCTGGACGAGGATTCGAACCCACTACCCACGGGGGCTAGTAACTTCCATCGGACAATTCATCCGAATGAACATCAATTGCACGCAGCAAACGGCTTCGCGGATAACTAGGTCGACACGTTTGTTCGGGACGAAAACAAATTATGGCGAGTGCGTTAGCGACGTCGACGGTGAATCTCGCGAGGGAGGGTTGTAGTCAGCTGACGCGTGGGCGGCGCGCTCTGACGTCACCACTACCTGTTGCGCGCCCAGCTGGCGCGACTCCCACGGGAACCAGGAGCGAGGCAGTCGCCGCATTCAGTCACGACGACTATCAGTCGCGCCAGAGCGGGCACAAGCAAAGGAATAATTCAACAGCTCTACATACTGTTTCCCTCATCTCTGCGATCGCGGAAATATGTTAGACACAGAATTATATCATATCAATCATACACGAAACCAGACGTCAGTCAGTGTGTTCCGACCCGTCGTACCAACTTACACGATTCAAAATCAAAGATTACATTTGCAAGTAAAGGAACGTCCATAGCTCCATTTTAGCCTCTTGTGAACCCCTCTCCCCCCCACCCCCACGTAGCCCGACGTGGCTTTTTCCACTACCCCTCCCCCCTTTTGATTCCAGAAGAGATTTTTTACCGTTTTCTCTTCTCAGACTATTGTAAATTACTTTTTTTTTTGCTGTCGTCAGTCTTTAGACTGGTTTGATGCAATCCTCCATCCCTTCCTATCCTGTGCTAACCTCTTCATCTCTACATACCCCTTACAACCCACGTCCTCAATTATCTGCTTCATATATTCTAATCTCAGTCTTCCTCTACAGTTCTTACCTTCGACTGTTCCCTCCACTAACAAATTAACCAATCCAGCATGTCTCAAAATATGACCTACCAGCCTGTCTCTTCTTCCTGTAAGCTTCTTCCACAAACTTCTTTTCTCACCCATCATTTCCAAAACTCGTTCATTTCTTACTTTGTCTGTCCACTTAATTTTCAGCATTCTTCTGTAGCACCACATTTCAAATGCTTCAATTTTCTTTGTTTCCGGTATTCCTTAAGTCCATGTTTCGCTACCATAAAGTGCTGTACTCCACACAAAGTGTTTCAAAAAGTTCTTTCTAACTCCTAGATCAATATTTGAAACTAAAAGGTTTCTCTTTTTCATGAATGCTCTTTTTGCTAGTGCTATTCTGCTTTTAACACCATTCCTGCTTCGGCCGTCGGTTGCAATTTTACTTCCCAAGTAACAGAATTCGCTTACTTCTCCTATTGCATCCGATCCTATTTTTATATTTAATCTACTAGTATTGATATCATTTCTGCTACATTTAATCACTTTTGTCTTGCTTTGATTTATATTCAGTCCAAAATCTTCCTTCAGTATTTTGTTCAAGCCATTCAGTAACTTCTCAATATCCTAAATTAATATAAACTACATACGGCTATAATTAAATTAAGCAAATGAATTTCACATTGTGTTGTGTGTTCTGTACCTCACTTTAATTGTGAAAAAACGATATGTATGGATAGCTATGCGGCATGCCTCCTAACTTACCCCCCCCCCCCAACCACGTATAGCAGCGTAGCCAACCCCCCCCCCCACCCCCATCCTAGAGCTAGCCACATAGTTTATGCACGCTCCTTAATCCCCAAACCTATGAGTCGAATATATCAACGCAATTAGTAGCTATATTACGCTCACAGACTTAAGAATTAACGTAAGTATTAGAATTTTGAACAGTAGTCTTTACCCAGGAACAATGTTATAAACGGAATCCACTTTGGTTGCTTTTACCTGATCCCTCTAAATACCTAAAGCAATTGACGTTATAAAGGATTTATATTCCGAACTGAATAGCTCCTAATGCTTCATCCGTGACGCCATTCACAGTTTGCAGTTAGTTGAAATGGTTTTTCGGGTCGCCATGTTCAAATAACGTCGTGGTTACGTTTAATCTGTGAACCATCAGCACAACTCCTCGGTTGTCCTACGTGCAGTCAGCGGACAGCGGACAGCGGGCTATTAGCGCTGACTCCAAGCGGGTCCTTGCGGGTTGTCCGACCCTTCTGCGACCAAGCTATCGTGACATCACGTACGTTCGACTCGGAACCGGTTCAGAGTCGAAATGTTTCACATCATCTCATCAAACTCCGGTTTTCCGTCAGTAAATGAGTGTGCGCATGAACATATAGTGTCATGGCGTTACTCGTCAGGAATTTTTCTGCTTCATATCGCGAAGTGACAAGCATTATTAAAATCTGAAAGTTTTATCTATTAATACGAGCGTCTGCAGACAGGGCAACGGGAAACATTTCCAGCTGATTTTCTGAAGAAAATCCCGATGCTAGTGGGTGGGGGAAGCGGGAATCCACTGTATATCCTCCGTGGTAACCGCGTAGGCCCTGAGTCGAGCGCTGCATCGTAACAAGTACAGGGTGTTTCAAAAGAGTATACGTATTTCGAATGCATATATTTATTAAACTGTAAGACATACGAATATGAAACTTTACACACATATTTACGAACCTCTTAAGTTCAGATTACAGATGTTCAATATGTCCTCCATCAGCCACACGAACAATATCACATCGATACTCAAATTCCTCCCATACTCGGGCAAGCATGTCCTTCGTCACTGATGTTACGGCAGTACGGATCCGGTTCCTCAAGTCCTCAAGGTTCTGTGGGAGTGGTGGTACATAAACGTTGTCTTTAATGAAACCCCACAGGAAGAAGTCACAGGGTGTCAAATCCGGTGACCGTGGAGCCCGGCTGATGCACGCTAAGTCGCCAGCTCCTTGACGACCAATCCGACGGTTCGGTAGAGTTTCATTCAGATATTCACGCACTTGGCGAATCCAGTGAGGGGGTGCCCCGTCTTGTTGAAAAATGAAGTTGTCTTCGTGCAGCCTCGGAAACAAGCAGTTTTGTAACATAGCGAGATACTGCTGACCGTTAACCGTGTTTCCATCAAAGAAGAATGGGCCGTAAACAGATGATCGGGATATCGCACAAAACACATTGACTTTAGGCGAATCTCGTACATGTTCAATGACTGCATGTGGGTTCTGTAGACCCCAAATTCGAACATTGTGTTTGTTTACCTGACCCTTAACATGGAAAGTCGCTTCATCACTGAAAACGATGCGTTGTGCGAAAGTGTTATCATTGTGAATAGCATCATTAATCTCGTTACAAATACCACACGTTTCCGTTTGTCATCAGGACGCAGAGCTTGTAACAACTGTAACTTGTACTGCTTCATAACCAACCGACGTCTCAAAACACGCCAAATTGTTGTTGTAGGTAGTTGTAACTCCCGACTGGCACGAAGAGTTGATTTTGAAGGACTACGTTGGAAAGCAGTTTGAATTCGTGCAACATGTGCCTCAGAAACACGAGGGCGGCCAGGACTCTTTCCTTTACATACACATCCGGTATCTACAAACTGTCGATACCATCTACGAATGTTCCACCCATTCGGAGGATGCATTTGGTACCTCAACCTGAAACGTCTTTGCACTGTAATCACGGAATTGCACTTCGCAAACTCGATAACACAAAATGATTTCAGCTGCGGAGTAGCCATTTTAAACATATGACGGTTACGAAGAATAGCACAAGACGACTGACATCTAGCGGCTACTAAATAAACTAGACTATGTATTCGTTTCTCAAATAGCCGAGCCGGGGCGCAGCGATCGCTAGTTTGGACAAAAGAATACTTTGTAATACGTATATTATTTTTGAAACCCCCTGTAGATACGGAAAGGGGGATAGGATGTTACAGCTATGACCCGGGAAGAACTTCAGACTTACACAGCTCATCCAAAGGCAAATTGCAGGATACGTTTCTTAGACTACATGCAACAAAAATAACAGAAAAGCGAATGAATGAGCTTTCTTCGTTGGTCACGGTATCCTTTGATGCGTATTGAAAAATGCAATCAGCTTTTTTTGCCGGAAGGTTTATTTCGGGAAATATGAGCTCAGAAATTTTAAGAAAGGGCCCCCTAGTCCCCTCTAATTTTCCGACTATAATACTGAAAGCGATATACGACGGCAAATTTAAGACGGAAAAATATTATCAAGTTGTTTTAGATTCACATTATTCCGCTATTAAGAAAGAGTCTTTCGCTTTTGCGTCGTTTGTGATGAAATTTGAAAGGAAGATGTGTTTTACTGCCTGCAAAACGACCTCCTGAAAAATAAATAAAGAAATATATATTTTTGTGGTATCTCCTGATTTATGTAACACAGGGACGAATAGCCAGATGTCTTATTTACCTCGGGATTTACGTTACGTCGACGACAGTGTGATTAAGCCTGAGAGAATATAGGGGACAAGGATCCATCATGTAAATCACCTGCAGTGACTTTTTGAAACTATGGTAATGGGAATTTGGATGGGCGCACGGGGATTCGAACCCGCTACCTTCGCCTAATGCAGTCACTGGTATGAAAAACGTCCTAATTTACTGTTGCACTCGACTTTATCGTATGCTTTTCTCAAATCGAAAAATGTTAAGATTTTTTTTTATTTTTTTATTTTTTTTATTTGTTTTTTTTATTTTGCAGCTCATGTTTGCTAACGTGTTGTTACGGTCTTTGGATGATTTAATGACTTCTCGTTCGCCCTATTACGGTCTTCGGTGGTTTAATTACTATATTGATTAATTAAAAAAGTCCACCAAAAAGGTTATGTTGAAGAGTTGTTTATTGTCGTCAAAACAAAGTCAGCGATATTCACATGCATAGATACAATACAGAGATGCACTTCTGAACAGTCGCAAAGATAATCTGGATGAATGAAACTCTCTGTAACACTGAATGATGTCAACTAACTAACTAACTGCTCTGTCCAGCCGATCTGTTTATATAGTCTCTATCGAAATTTCTGGAATTCTTCAAAGGCATCCGCCGATATTTCTCGATCATTAACAATCACTCAAACAACAAACATTAAAAACAATCGGTTGATACAAAATTACTTAACAACATTACAAAATGATCAGAAATGGTAATTAGAGAAATTTAAATACAAAATTATTTACAGAAATCATCTCAAACTGTAGAAAATTGTCCTGTAGACATTTTAACTTGCATGAATACATGGAATTACAAATATTTAAGAAATTCTCTTGCACCATTCGGTTCTTAAAATATTAAATGGACTTTAAATAATTTTCTTACAAAAAAACAAAGTCTATATACACTGATTTACAAGAAATTACAGAACATACCAGATCATATTCAAGCAAACTTCAGCTGACTACAATACTACAGTACAATACTATTCAAAATTCAGGTATGAGTAGGCTTGCCAGATTTCTGAAATGTTCAACCGGGACACTAGAATACACCCCCCTCCCCCCCCCCCAGCGTCATGGGTATTCAAGGGTCCAGACCCTTGGTGGGTTTTAGAGTGTTTTAGAGGGTAGTTTATTCTCAATGCTATGAATACCTAATAATGGGTTAATGATCAGTAATTACTGATTAGGAACCTAAACCAGGGGTAATAATAAATTATACTAAAATACAAATTTAAATATTTTATTTCTTACATGTGAGTGTTTACATATAAATGTAATAAGTTGACTAAGTAAGATTGTGAGAAGAAACCCTTTGGATGAGGAATAACAATTTTAACAGTTTTTACATGTACTTTTCATTGGTGAGCACTTTTTTTAGAAAGTCTTTTTTGGTTTTAATCTTGTTGTAAAAATCTTCACAAGTTAATCCGATAGGCTAGGCAGGAACAGACTGATATTTCTATCGCAGGCGACTTTCGCCGGGGTGAAGGTGGGCGAGTCCAATGTTACAGTAACATTGTTACTGCACACGAGGAGTGTAATACTAATACAATACTGGACTCGCCCGGAGAGCGCATGCGCATGGTCATGATTGGAGAGACAAGGCGATGTGATGACAATATTTATTTATTAGCAGATCCTCATTCTTTTATAGTTTTCACTTTTCATACAGTACAGTTAAATAAATGACAAAGTAATTATCCTAAGTTATACTTCACAGTTAATTGTTTTAAGACATTTTTGGTCATCTATATCTATAAATTATAGTTTATAACCAAATTTAATTTTTACCGGGACGGAAGGAAAACCGGCCGGGACACCGGGACTTTGTCGAAAAACCGGGACTGTCCCGGTCAAACCGGGACGTCTGGCAAGCCTAGGTATGAGGGCTGTTACAGTGTGTCTTGATGCTAAGATTGCTGTCTAGTTCATAATAAAACAGACTGATCGTTATGTGGCACGTACTATTGTTGTAACTGTTTTCGGCGGGTTGGGAATTGGTGCAGAACGCGGTCGTGTTGACTTGTTGAGTGGTGCAGAGTGTTTGATGGAGGAGTGGCGTGCCAGATGGGAAGACAGCCATTACTGCGGCAATTGACGAATGGCCTCTGTAGGACGCCAATCTTGTCCCGCTACAATAACACAACTACTAACCTCTCTGACACTGTGCCTCACACTAGGTTACTTAGGAAACTTCGTGGCTATGGCATATCTAGACAAATATGCGACAGGGTTGCAGACTTTCTGAAGGGCAGAACACAGTGTGTAGTTCTCGACGGTGAGCGTTCATCACTTACTGAAGTGGGGTCTGGAGTTCCCCAGGGAAGCGTGTTAGGGCCTCTGTTGTTTCTCATATACATCAATGATCTATGCGACATAATAAGGGGGGATGAAAAGATTATTTACCGATGATGCTATTATTTATCGCGAAATCAAAACTCAGGACGATTGCGCTTTGTTACAAGACGATATTATGAAAATAATTGCATGGTGTAAAGATTGGCAGTTGGAGTTAAACGCTAAAAAGTGCCAAGTCATGCGTGTAAGTAAAAAGGTGACACCATTTAACTATGAATATACAATTAATGGCACTGTCCTTAGAACTGTAGATTCCGCTAAATACCTAGTAGTAACAATTCGTAATAATTTGTCGTGGAATGAGCATATCGAGAATATAATGGGAAATGCAAATCGTATGATCCGATTTCTAGGTCGTAATTTAAACCAATGCACTCAGGAAGTTAAATCGATTGTATACAAGTCACTAGTGCGGCCTCACTTGGAATATTGTTGTTCTGTATGGGGTCCCCATCAAAAGGGGTTAATGGAGGCTTTAGAGAAGGTCCAAAGAAGAGCCGCCCGATTCGTGACAGTTATATATAGTTGCAGGGAAAGCTTAAGTGCGATGTTGAAGGAGTTAGGTTGGGAAGACCTGGAGCACCGAAGCCGTTGCTCTCGACGGAAGCTAATTGAAAAATTTACGACAGACGTATTTCGGAATGACAGCCAGGAAATATTGCTCCCAGCAACATTCCTATCTCGAAATGACCGCGAAAATAAGATAAGAGAAATCAGGGCCAGAACCGATTCATTTCTGTACTCATTTTTCTCACGAGCGATTAGGGAATGGAATAGAAAGGATTTACCTGGCGAGTAAACTTAAAATCCGACAGGAGTAGCTTTCGATAAAGCACTCCAGCCATCCTGATCTGGGTTTTCCATGGTTTTCCCAGATCGCTCCACGCGAATGCTGGGATGGTTCCTCACCATAGCCCATGGGCGCCTCCTGCCATATCCCTTATAACCCTTCCCAACCATAACCCTTTTCGATAGGTGCAATGCACCCTCCGCCACACACTTTTAGTGAATCGCGAAGTAATAGTAGTAGTAATAATAATGAGCAGCGGCCCGCGCCTGTTCCCGAGTCACAGGAAACTACTAACCACATTCCATCGAGTTTTCACTGTTATAGGATATGACGTTAACTCTGTGACAAGTCTCAGGACTATACGTGACGTGACGTCGGAAGAGGGAAAGCAAAATATGTCCTGAACCTCGAAAGTGATTCTGTACTTCGTCTCGTTCATTCATGTCCATGAAGACTTTTAGAGGAACGATACCTACGGGGACAGGTGCGCCATGTGTTATTACGCGCGTCGTTGTAACTCCTGTACGCACAGGTTGCCCAGCCTCTTCTCTGCAAATGAGCGCGGGACATGTTTTTTTTGTTTTTGTTTTTTGTTATTGCTTTACGCCTTGTCGACGGCTAAGGTCATTAGAGGCGGGATGGGACTGGGGACAAGGAACGGGAAGGAATTCGGCCATAACCTTTTTGAATGAAGCATCCCGGCATTCGCCTGGAGTGATTTGGGGAAACCATGTAAAACCCAAATCTGGATGCCCGGAAGGGAATTCGAACCCACGTCCTCCCAAATGCGAGGCCAGAACGTTAACGCTCACCCGCCTTCCCGCCGCTCTACTTGAGCATTCACAGTACAACCTGTAGGACCTACGATGATCCGATTTTCGATGAAGAACTCTTGATGGGCACTGAAAGGGGTTATAGGACTACATATAGGACGTGTCGGATGTGGTTGGACTCTGTATTGGACCGCCGGTTCGGGAGGGGGAGCCAATACGTTGATGAAATATAATTATTAATAATATGTATGACATTTGGTTAAATGGTGAACTAGAACCATGATTTCTACAAGAAGTTAGTTTCACACAAAATTATACTCAATTTATTCAGTCTTCTGGCTTATATAAGGCCGGGTATAGTTAACGTTACGTTAAACATAATCCAAAGACAACAAACAAGCAATACCCGACATTTACAATCCGCCGGATAAAAGCAAACATAAAACTGATTTAGATATCTCAATGATTTTGCAAAGTCAACATGTTTTAAAAATGACATCGCAGGCCAACAACTTAAAATTAACATTTACCAAAGAATCCCAGGGGCGCCGTTTAAAGTTAAAAGCATCGTTTGAATATAAAACAATGAGCAAGATGCTTCGAATTTGAAGTTATGAACATGAAATATTGGTTAGCTCAGTAATTGTTATGATGGGAGCAGTCTTATCTCAGGAGCCGTTTACGGGTTAGCAAGCCTCTTTAAAACCCAATGGAACTGTGGACCTATGCGTCGGTACTTTAGCGTAATCGCATCTTCTCGACGAGGTGTGACACGCTCTGTGCCACCGCTGCAACGAATGCCAGATTTGTGGATATGTCCGCGCTAGCATATCAGCTTACAATCTCTGGCAGGTGGACCGCTCAGCTTCCAGCCCATCTGAGCCAGACTATGCGACCAGACAGTCACTGATCAACGGCTAAGGGTGTGTCGGGTGACACGTCCGTACTGTAGCTCGTCTCGGCAGCAAGTGAAGTGAATATGGCATCGTGTCCTCTTGTCACTGCAAAGCCAGCTTTCCTCTCCCCGCACATGGAACAGAAGCCTTGAATTAACAACTGTGAACCCCTGTAGCCGTTCACGATTGGTGCATCGATGTATGTCCATCATCACGTGCTTCGTGTCGTCGCTAACGTTTGCTACCCGTTCCCGCACATTTTGCTTGACCTTGTCGGGGCACTGGGGAGGGGTGAGGTCAGTACACTCGGCAGGTAACGGCTCCCGCGCGCCACCCCTTTGTGAGCGAAGGCGTCAGCATTACACTGGGCATTGTCCCGTTCTCTGAACGTTCAAAACTGCATTTCCAACTTCCCACATTTAATATTTTCTGAATGGCAAGTTTTGCACAGAAATTAAATCATATAATAATAAATCTGGCTGCCCGGGTTTAATACATAATTATTCACCTATGAATTCACCCTAATATTTATAATATTTACAATTTAGTTAAATGAATATTACAAGGAAAATCTGAATATTAATTAATTATTTATTAATATTCATTGTGGTTGACTCTGTCATACCACAACTCCCAGGCAACAAAAAAAGGTCCTTCCTGTCCAACAAGCTATAGATATTTGAGTAAGCTATTGGAGGAAACATCCTGCGAGTGTGCGATAAGGACACATGGTGTGCCGCGAGGAAGTACGAGTGGAAAGGACTGCGCGGAACATTTTGTTGGACCTTTTCGTTTACCGTGAATCGGTGAGCACATCCTACGGTAGTTCTACACGGATGTCCTGTAAGTTGGACCGTGAATAGACCGCTTCACTTTACATGCAAGTTCGATCTTGTAAATTCGTCGCTTTGGTAATAACACTGTTCAGTTTATTGTTATTTTTATTGCAAGATCGTCAGAAAAAAACCAACCACGTTGTTATTAGCTAAGCGATGACTTGCAGGATCTCGTATGTAGAGAAAAGAATAATCTACGAGGCGCGTCCAAAAAGTAAGTTCCGTTTGGAAATAAAATAAAACTGTACAAAGATACAGAAAATTTTTTTATTGCAAAAAATTCTACAACTCTTAAACTACTTTTCCACATAACTGCCGAAATTTTGCAGGCATTTGTCATAGCGTTACACCAGGTTTTGTATACCTTCTTCATAGAAATCTGCCGCCTGTGTCTTCAACCAGTTGGAAACAGTTTCTTTCAGCTCGTCGTCATTGGTGAAGTGATGACCGCCAAGGAAAGACTTGAGATGTAAGAACAGATGAAAGTCGCTAGGAGCGAGGTCAGGGCTGTACGGAGGATGGTGAAACACGTCCCAGCCAAATCCCTGTACGAGGTTTTTCGTCACGTTTGCAGTGTGTGGTCGTGCGTTGTCGTGCAGCAAAACAACACCTTTTGACAGCAGTCCACGGCGCTTATTCTGAATTTCCGAAGTGTCTCGCAATAAGCATCTGCTTTGATTGTTTGACCACGTGGTAAGAAGTCAATGAGTAGGATGCCTTTCCAGTCCCAGAACACTGTGCACATCATTTTCTGAGGTGTCATGATTTGCTTCGGCTTAACCTTTGGTGGGGATTAAGTGTGCCTCCATTCCATTGATTGCCGCTTACTCTCAGGGGTGTCGTAAGAAACCCACGTTTCATCTCCTGTGACTATCCGTCTCAGAAATTCTTCGCCGCTTTCAGCATAACGGATCAAAAACTCAAGTGCACTACCCATCCGTTGTGTTTTGTGTTGCTCAGTGAGAATCTTTGGTACCCAACGTGAGCAAAGTTTACGGAATTTCAGATGTTTGGTAAAAATTTCATGCATCAGTGATCATGAAATTTGGGGGAAGTCCATAGCGAGAGCTGGATCTTGTCATCAATCGCGTGAACCAGTTCTTCTGTAACCAAAGGTGGACGCCCACTTCGTTCTTCATCGTGCACATCACTACGCCCGCCATTGAACTGTCGGACCCATCTTCTCACCATCGAATCACTCATCGCATTTGGTCCGTAAACATCGCAAATTTGCCGATAAATTTCACTTGGTTTCCCTTTCCTCGCATTCAGAAACCGAATCACAGACCTGATTTCACAGGCGGCGGGATTTTCAATCAACGCCGACATTTCAAACAAGCACAACAAAGCGTACGTAACTGACAGCGATCTCCAAATGGCGCACGTTCTTCCCCTTGATACACATCGTCTACAGCGCATGTGCGGAACTGCAATCGCGGAGATAAATTGAAACGGAACTTACTTTCTGGACGCGCCTCGTGTATTGCATTGTAAACAAAACATCCACTGAACATCCGCGTTAAAAATTGTGGATGCGAATGTGGTACTTCACGCGAAAGTTGCGCACTTGCGGATGCTGATATCTGTTACATCCGTAATAGTAACTTATGAATGAATTCTGCGTACCGTGTGTATACTTCAATTGAGTGTGTTCTCACTATACACAGCGGGTGGGCGGGGGAGGCTTAATGAGGTTAGCGACGGAGACGGAAGCGAAATAGGTTTAGAGACGACTGCAGGTGCACGGGGCATGGAGGCGGAGGAAAGCAAACAGGAAGACCAAGAACCTGGTGGGCGCGCCAGTGCTACCAACAAAACCACGCAGTGATTGCAAAAGATCGACAAGATCGCCAACTGCCAAGTCGCGGGAACGGTAAAAATCGGGCGAAACGAGTTTTCAAACATGAAAATGCTCGTTGTGTTTTTTACTGTTGTCCCAGTCGCTGGTGTGATTTGCAGCATACTTAGCATCGGTATGTTGTTAACCTGATGAAGGCAGCGAAGGAAGCTCGTCAAATATTGCGTTCAGCAGAATTTATGCTGCTCAACAAGTTCTTGTTTAAAAACACAGAAGTGTTTCTAATATGAGAGAAGTTTTCGAGATGGAAGTTACTGTCGCGCACTGCTGACGTCATAAGTCGTCACGAGTTGGTGACTCTTTGGTTGCAACGGATGTGGTGAAGCAAACGAACAACCAGGGATGTTAAGCATCAAAGGGAGTTAATTCTGAAGCTACTAAACAGACCCTGCGACCTGTTTACAGCGGTACTTTACGTAATATCGATAAATTGAGATTCTGTGCCACGTGATTAAACACCGAGCGTGGTGGTTCTCGCCTCGCATTCGGGAGGACGGCGGTTCGAATCCCCGTCCGGGCATCGAGATTAGGGTTTTCCATGGTTTCCCAAATCTCTCCAGGCAAATGCCGGGATGCTTCCTTTAAAAGGCAATGGTCGAATTCCTTCCCATTCCTTGCCCCCCATACTTTCCCGTCTCTAAAGACCTCGCTGTTAGAGAGACGTAAAGTAGAGATATATATATATATAGGGTGTTACAAAAAGGTACGGCCAAACTTTGAGGAAACATTCCTCACACACAAACAAAGAAAATATGTTATGTGGACATGTGTCCGGAAACGCTTACTTTCCATGTTAGAGCTCTTTTTATTACTTCTCTTCAAATCACATTAAACATGGAATGGAAACACACAGCAACAGAACGTACCAGCGTGACTTCAAACACTTTGTTACAGGAAATGTTCAAAATGTCCTCCGTTAGCGAGGATACATGCATCCACCCTCCGTCGCATGGAATCCCTGATGCGCTGATGCAGCCCTGGAGAATGGCGTATTGTATCACAGCCGTCCATAATACGAGCTCTAACATGGAAAGTAAGCGTTTCCGGACACATGTCCACATAACATATTTTCTTTGTTTGTGTGTGAGGAATGTTTCCTCAAAGTTTGGCCGTACCTTTTTGTAACACCCTGTATATAAAAGTGATTACACAACGTACGACGAAATATGCAAATACCGTTCATTCAGTATTTTCAAGATATGTTGAGAAAATAAATTCATTTCTTATGCAAGCTATTGCGGAAATCACTTAGCAAATCTAATCCGCAGTAAGAATTAATATTCTGAAGTGTCATTCTGTAAATATTACACAAAAAGGGTAGGCAATTTGTTACAGAAATTTTGGAACAATAAAATAAAATATTTTGAGTAACACTTAAGGAATAATAATAGCTTGCTTTTTGTTACACCTATCGGATAATGAACTCCGTGGTCCAGGAACGCCTATAAAACCCGCGACTTCGTATATGTGGACTTTGAATTTTATTGCTAGAATTGTGTAAAGACCACGTGTATACTATGTGTCTGTAGATTAAACGATCAAACTTATACTGAAGGCTCAGTGACCGATATGACATAACACAGACACACGTTATCCGTCTGTCTATCTGTCAACGTTCGATGACGAAATATGTTATTTATCCAGGAAAAGGACCACGTATCCTTCGTAAAGATACATAGTATTTCCTCGTTAAATTTCAACAAGATGAAAACGTAAGAAGCTGTGAGGGAGACCTGGTTACTTGTAGTGGTGCTGGCGGCGTGCCGATGGATCGGAGCCGTTATCAAGGCCGGATGCGCTGCAGTTCATCGCACTTTACGGCGCAGATAGCACCTCCAACATAAGAGCCAGCGCCGCGCAGCGCCGGGTCATCGAACTCAAGCCGCCGCGTCTGTCAGCATCAGACACGTCTTCACAATTTCCCCTCGCCTTAAATCTCTCTTCTTTGTTCTGTAAATCGTCTTTCGTCTGTTCTAAACTTGTCTCTCTGACTCCCCATTCCTGTCTTCCTATCAGACCCTTGCATTCTCACATTACACGGTCTTTATCCAACAAGTCTCTTCTCGTATTCTTGTTTCTGACGTTGCACAGAGGGGTATTTGACACAAAAAGCCGATCAAAAGTCAAAAATAATTTTAAGCGAATTCCGAGAACCTGTATCTACCTGACTCGAGGCAAATGTCTATAGAATAACAATCAGCTATATTTTTTAGATAAGCTTCATTCCCCACCCCGTGAACAGTCATTTTCTGAGCACATTCCAAGACCCACGTACTGTTACCAAGCATATACAAGAAAATTATAAGTTGTACCAATTTAATTTGTGAGTGATGTTAAGTGAGTCGTGGTGATTTTAATCATGGATATTGTTCAGCCAGGTACCTAGAATTGAAATAATAGTAACATACATCCAAAGGTATCGCACAACTTTATTTCTGAACATTTTTGTAAACTGACTCATTTTGTACTGATTTTTTATTACGAAAAGTATTAAAGAGTGATTTTGTTATGTTTCCGGACCTTTCCCGAATCTGATTTCTTGTATGGTATTAGTTTAGTGTACAATCTTGGTGTTTCATTGAAAATTAGGTGCCAAAAAGTGGCAAACGTCTATTTATTCTAAAAAAGCTAATAGGTACAGGGCGTTCGCCGGGAAACGCAACCCACTGTTAGCGCTACAAGCAAGAAACTGCTCCCGGCGAGCGAGCGCTCATCTTCCGGCATTGTTCGACCGTCGGCCGCGGACTATTTCATAATAATTACGCTTCATAAACTTCATAAACTTGTATGTTCTAAGCATTTAAATGTGACGTAATTCATTAGCTTACCTTATAAAAGATGCTGGAAGTGTTGACCCTCTTGTGTAATGCACATTTCACATCTTCTGAACATTTTTCGAGACACGCGCTGCCCTAACTGACTTAATGATTTTTTGGGTGACTGTTCTAGTCGAAAAGCGATATCGTCAATTTTCTCCTCTGTGAGAATACGGTTGACCGACAGTCTCTTTTTGTTAAATAAATGAACCCGTTTCTCTTACTTTTTTAACCAGACGCAGAATTGTTGATTTAGCTGGCAGTAAAGCGCCAGGAAATTCGCGACGAAATATACTGCGACACTTTTTAAACGACTTCTTCTTCACATATGTATCGTAGAGAAATATTCTTTGTTGCAAACTGTAACGTACCATAATTTTACTCACATTCAAACACGGTACAGATTAGTAAGAGTATGAATCCCCAAACCAGCCAAACCGCGAAGAAACGTTTATTCACCACACTGATTAATAAGAGACTGAAGTCACAAACTAGCTACAATGCAAAGAAACCGTTCTTAAAATGTAAGGGTCCCAATATACTGCGTCACAGCACTGTTGGGGCAGCGCAGGTGTTAACAGTGCGGTGATTCACGGTGCCGTGTGGCGGTAACTGCTGGCGCTACTGACCGAGCAAGTTGCCGACGGCAACAGACTGGGAGGGTAGCGTTTTCCGGCGAACGCCCTGTATTAACAAAACATTAATTGACAGGTTTTATACTATTATGTGAATGATATATAGTGGGCACAAGATAGACATAAAAAAATTATTCCCCACCACCACGAAAAATTTAAGATGTACTGTACATTGAACGGTACTCGTGGCATCCAATGTCACCTATACCAGAAGTATTGACTGAGGGCCCACTTATAATAGAGTATGCACTTTTGGCTATAGGCACTCTGTCAGAAGCAGCAGCAGAAGCTAGAAACAAATATTTTCGACGATTTAGGGAGAGACACTCCAGAAAACTTAGTTGGGTTTAGTGCAACACAGATGTCATTAATAGGCTTTCATTAACTTAGGATCCGTATTTGAGCTTCATCAGGCCCAAAACTCCCAAAACATCTAAATCATTCAATCCAGAAACTATTAAAATATTACTTTAATGGGACTCGAGTACTCAAGAAGAGAACGAGCCATAAGGTGAAGGTTCCGACGACGAAGGATGGGACGGTTCGTCAGAATGATATTTTAGTGTACGTGTATGATTATTGTTTAGGTATTCTGTAAATATTCGCTTAACATGTTATAAAGTGTATGTACATAGTGCGTGTTTTTTTTATTATTACTCCTACTTCACAGTTATAAGTTCTAATACACAAAAGAAGCGAAACAAATAAAAAAATTACATAGAAATAATTTTAATTAACTTTTTGTGTCAAATACCCCTGTGTGCGTTGTCACTTCTCGCTTTTTGTACGACTTTGTCTGTGAAATATCTATCAGTTACATTCTGAGGAATGACGCCTACCTAGTTACTTCCCTCCAGGTCACCAATCAGTGAAACTTCCTTTGTTGGTGTTTTAGGTACCGTTAGATTTCCAGAAAGCAAATAGCAGGCTTAGTGGTTTATAATGCGTCAGGTTGGCACAAAAAAATGATGCGCACCTCTTAGTGAATTATACATCGTACAATAGGAATCGACGAAAAACACCGTGAGTGTTTTGTGTAGTAGAATACTCGAACTGAGCGCATTCTAAGGCCTCGTTACTGATTTATGCTCCGGAAGTTTTAATAAAAAATAAAAAAATAAGACAGTTATATGTATTATGCACCGTAGGGTCGGTAGCTAGCGAATAAACAACATTAACTCGTTTTTTGTTGTTTTTTTTTAACTGCTTAACGTCTCTCAACAGCGAGGTCTTTAGAGACGGGAAAGGATCGGGGCAAGGAATGGGAAGGAATTCGGCCTTGGCCTTTTGAAGGAACATCCCGGCATTTGCCTGGAGTGATTTGGGAAACCATGGAAAACCCAAATCTGGAAGCCCGGACGGGGATTCGAACCGCCGTCCTCCCGAATGCGAGGCGAGAACGCTAACCGTTACACCGCCACGCTCGGTAACTCGTTAGTCCTTTACGGAAAGTAAGGTTGGTACCAAACAAAGACGATGCTATTTGCACCGCGAGGGTTGGTATAATACTAACAAGATCCATAGATTTTAGTGATGTATGTGCTGTAAGATTTGGAAGAAAGAAACAACAAAAACATATTACTTCTTTAAGGATGGTAGGAAACAAATAACAGCCAGAAGTTATTACTTTTTGCACCCTAAGGTACCAATCACATATCAAGATGTTAGTGCTTTATGCGGTTTAAGGTTGGCAGCAAAAAGAAAAATCTACGAGTTGTAAGATTGGAAGCAAAAGAAACAACATCTATAGGTTTTATTAGGTTGGAAGGAAGAAACAATCAAACACATTATTTCTTTAAAGTTAGTATCAAACAAACCACCTCCACTTCCTGGCGCTTTTTGCACCATAGTGTTGGCATGAGACAAATCACAATACAGGTTGCGAAGAAGTAACGGGTATACCTACGTGAGTTTGGGGTTGACATCAAACATGTAACTATTTGTAACGCTTATATAGAACAAACAAAACGCTCATATTGGTGCTTTACGAATCTTAAGGTTTGCACGACAAACGCGGTTCCCTAGACGGTAATCGGAAGCGTGTTTAGTCTGGGGACTGTGAAAGTGCAGCGAAGAGCTCCCGGCGGCCAATTAACTGATAGACGTTTGCGGGCACAGCGCCAATTATCTTGATTAGCGCGAGCGGGCGGCGTTCTTACGTCTTCATTCGACGAGGGACAGAGATACTCCGGCGTGGGAGAAAACATTGAGAAGGAGACGGGTGACTGTTACGAAATTCATTCCACAGATTAGGGACGTGATTAGAACTGTGCGTACATTTTGACGATTCAGCCTCTAGACGTCGGTCGTGGCGTGGATACCAACACGCTGCCACGCGGTCAGTAGGCGCGTCTGCAAAACAGGAGGACCAGAACGAACAAGTTGACGACCGACATGTCCTATGGGCGACATGTCAGAAGATCGGGCAGGTCGGGGAAGCAGTATTACCCGTCGTTTTTAGAAGAACACTTAGAATGTTGCCGGGTATTGCCCCGCTGAAAGATTGTATGTGGAGCTGTCTTCACGAGAGTGAGTGCCTCGGGTTATAAGACCTCCCAGATGTAGCGTTTGCTGTTCAGATTGCCCTGAATACTTAGGAGAAGAGTTAGCCTTTAAACTTAATGACGTTCGCTTTGAGTTTGTCCGTTATGGTACTCAGCACTGTAGTCTACACAGTAGCGTCTAACACGTACGAAACCATGACTGCAGGACAAGTTGGAGCGGGACTCTTCCGAAATCACTATATTTTGTCACTCAGCACGTTACAGGCGACATTCACGTGTCGATCACCATGTGAGGCGTTAGCAATGACAGGCGTGCCGCCAGTGCAACCCTCAGCAGTCTGGACGAATCTGGTGTGTCGGTTACGACCATGCGGTCAAGATGGCGATCATCCCGCACTGTGGTCACATCGTGTGGTCGAGTAACCACCAATCGCTTTGTACTACTCTCTTCTATGCACTGGTTTCACATATGCGTGACTGTCGTTGCAGTCGACCGCAATGTCACTTTGCGACAAACCCTTTCCCCGCAGACCAATCGTTCGAACTCACTTACGCTCTGATATTACGCCCTTCGACGTCGGCTTGCGCGTTTCCACTTCATTTGACAACAGAGGGCGCTGCTGGGCCTAGATGCACGCCATCTCTCTGAAAGCTTAATCTCTTATTACTGTTTTAAAGTTCTCCACATCACATCCTCCCATTTTGGTGTGATTCAGATAATTTATAGACGATATGATTGGATGGTATAAGAAATTGCTAATTAGTTTGGAGAAAGAAAGCAAATTGTAACCTAGAGGTAGAGGAAAATCTACCAACTGATGGCATTTTAATTCGGTGTAGTGATATAGCAGTAGTAACACTGTTAATAATTATTTCTTTGATAATTTCGGCAAGCATTCGTTATGCGGCACACGAATGTAATCGCAAATAGGATAAGCGATACATCAGATCCCAGTACACGCCAACCTGGCCATGTGGATGTTGCGCGTTGCTGTGCAGCCTGCATAGCATGCGGCGTGTGCTCCTTTGCAGTTAGCGCACGCTGGTGTCACATCTCCCGGGCGGCTGCAGTTTCCAACGTCGAGTAAAGGCACTGTGGCAGCGTTTACTTGCCACTGTACTCTGGTTCGAACCCGGGTATGGGGAGAAACATTTTCCTAGTCGCTATTTGTTCGCAGGACTACAGTGGCGGCTGCTTGTGCTTGGGTTTTCTGGCTTTTCGATGACTAGCAAAGAGAATAGGTGGCAATGAACGGGAAGAGAGTCTGCCATCCCCTTTTGAATTTCTGGAGTGATATCGGTGATGAATAAAAACCGAAATCTTGGTTGGCGGTCAGGGCTTCGAACCTGCGTCGTCTCAGAACACTGCTCGAGCGTTAATCGTTCACCCGCTGGGACCCGTAAAACTTGGCGGACGTGCAGGTATCTTTTGGAAGAGCAGGCCTGGACGGGGCGGCACTGCGTTTTATTTGTTCCCTTTCCTGTTCTCTCGTCGATAATACGAATAAGAGAATTACGACAACGCATAAATTATATATATATATGTATATTTAAAAAGTCTCTAGAACAATTTTTCTCACGTGCAGGTTTGGTAAACTGTGTTTAAGACGACAGTGCGAGTTGGGTATTAGGTGTCTAGACGCGGTCTGTTGGTGCTTCGCTAAACACGAATGTAAACAAAGCTCCCGGGACAAGTCGCAGACAAGTAAATAAAAGGAATCTGAACTCTCCACTGGCTGGCGAAGGTGCTAAACGCGCGTGAGCGAGAATGCCCAGTGCCACCTGGCCGTCGGCGGTTTAACTACCCGAGTCGAAGACATGCCACATTACTCTGCGTCCAGCAGGTGGAAAAATGAGCTGTCAAAAGCAAAAGTATCTTTAACGTATTAGAGAAAAAATTGCTGGTAGTGTCTTGCTCGGCTGTTTCTGATAGCGTGATCACAAGTGCTTAGGCTGTCGCATACAACTGACACTTCCACATTCCATTCCAGTTGAATCTACCGAGTGTGTTGGGATTAGTGTTGCAAATTGAAAAAAAAAACAACAAATAAATGTTTTTTTTCAGATTTGTGAAAAAAAAACCTAGCACCCTGTTTTTTTTCTAAATTTGTTTTTTTTTTCAGAAAACGATATATTTGATAAATTATAGTTTTATTTATGGAACTTACATTTTAGATGTGTGTTTTATATCTTACTGAATCCTATAATGTTTTAAATAATGATTCATAAATGTATCTATATAGATAACATAATTTTATTCATCCTCTATATCAGTACCACATTCACTAGTATCAGTACTACCAACACTAGTTCGGTCGGAGTTGGAATTTTCTGTCTCTTCTTCTGGCTCCTCTAGACGCATAACATACATTTTCTTTTACTGGTTATTCTTGTATTGTACGCAAAAGATTTTGAGATAGCAATTTTAAATTGTGAGCAAAGTACACACTGTGCATAAAGACTGCGTTGATAATTCTCTTATTACGGTCTTTTAAGTCTGAATTTATTGTCATACAAAATAGGAGCTTTATTTCTTTTTCAGTCATTGGTTTACGCCAACGGTTGCAAGGAAACGATTCATAATTACTGACAATATAATGACTCTGTATCACTATACGCTGAGAGTCAAACAAGTATACGAATATAAGAAAAGCATAATAAGCAATAAAAAAGAAGGCAAAAAAACCGTAGATAAATTTAAAATTCCTAATTTTTTAAAAAGATCCGTAGGTCTACAGATAAATTCGTAGGGTTGGCAGCACTAGTTCAAATAGTGAGTATCAATCCAAACAACGGGGAACGGTGATTCCTTCCCGCACAACCAAGACTCTTCGGGAAGTCCTCGTTCGTAAATGAAAACTTCAATGTTGCCAATTTTTTTTTTCTTTACCAGAAAAGTATAGTAGATTTAAAAATTAAGATAAGTACTTAGTATAAACTCTAAAACAGTAATATTAAACGACAAATGCCTTTCAAATTTGAGATTTAGTAATTATGAATAAAAAAACATGTCCCAGAAAAAAAAAAATCATAGTTTTTTTCATGTTTTTTTTTTCAAGTTAGAAAAAAAAACCGTTTTTTTACAACACTAGGTGGGTTAGCGGTTAACGCTCTGGACTCGCATCCGGGAGGACGCCACATGGAATTTCCTGTCCGGGCATCCAGATTCGGGTTTTCCATGATTTCCCCAAATCACTCCAGTCGAATGACGGAATGCTTCCTTTAAAAGGTCATGGCCAAATTCCTTCCCGTTAGTTGTCCCCGGTCCTTCCCGCCACGATGTCGACTAGCCGTAAAGCCATAAGCACAAAAAAAAAAAACATTGAAGCTTATTATTTATCCCGGATGAAGAGACTTAATACCCGTTTTCTTTACTACCTGCACAGATCATCAGCACATGCTTACTGAGTGTGGGAGACAGATTTTCTTTGATTTTTGTCCTGTACTAAATGATATACAGAGGATGCAGTCTTGAATTGTTTTACGCGGAACTAGTTTAGTCCACTGCATTCCTTAATATTCAGGTGTTTTTTCCTTTGTTCTACTCTAGCCACTATCTCCTGTTTGTTGTCCGTAACTCTATTGACAAGTGACCAACGTCTGACCTTGTGAAGGTCATGAGAATGCGGAACCCCGATTGTTCTAGGATCAGCCAACGTAATGTTGCAAACTAAAAAAAAAAAAGTTTTTTTTTTTCAGCTTTGTGAAAAAAAAAAAACATGAAAAAAAACTAGCACCCTTGTTTTTTTTCTAAATTTGTTTTTTTTTTCAGAAAACAGAATATTTGATAAATTATTGTTTTATTTATGGAACTTACATTTTGCACGTGTTTTTTAAACCTTACTAAATCATATAATGTCTTACATGATGATTCATAAATGTATTTATATAGGTAACATAATTTTTTATTCATCCTCTATGTCGGTACCACATTCACTAGCATCAGTACTACCAACACTAGTTCGGTCGGAGTCGGAATTTTCTGTTTCTTCTTCTGTCTCCTCTAGATATATTACTTCAGAAATAATTACATTTTCTTTTACTGGTTCTATTGTACGCAAAAGATTTTGAGATTGCAATTTTAAATTGTGAGCAAAGTACACACTATGCATAAAGACTGCGCCGATAATTCTGTATTAAGGTCTTTTAAGTTTGAATTTAAATCTGTTATCATACAAAATAAGAGCTTTATTTGTTTTTCAATAGGTTTACGCCAACGGTTGCAACGATTCATAATTACTGACAATTTAATGACTCAGTATCACTATACACTGAGAGTTTAACAAGTATACGAATATAAGAAAAGCATAATAAGCAATAAAAAAGAGGCAAAAAAAACGTAGATAAATTTAAAATTCCTAATTTTTTGAAAAGATCCGTAGGTCTACAGATAAATTCGGAGGGTTGACAGCGCTAGTTCAAATAGCAGGTATGAATCCAAAGGGGAACGGGGATTCCTTCTCGTGCAACATAACCTCTTTGGGAAGATCCCCGTTCGTAAAAGAAAACTTCAGTCAATCTTGCCAATAATTTGTAATTTTCTTTTCTTACTGAACCAGAAAAATATAGTACATTTAAAAATTAAGATAAAAACTTAATATAAACTCTAAAACAGTCATATTAAACGATAAATGCCTTACAAATTTGAGATTTAGTTGTTATGAAAAAAAAAAACGTTTCCCAGAAAAAAAAAACGTGTTTTTTCACAGGTTTTTTTTTGTTTGGTTTTTTTTTTCAAGTCAGAAAAAAACCGTTTTTTTACATCACTAAGCCAACGCTTGCCTCAATTTTCTAATTGTCCCTGACCACAATTTACTTTTGTAGATTTTTACTAACTTTATTCTTTTGTGTAAGTTCTGCAACGTTAATGCTCGAGATACTACTGCACGTAGAGGCTCAATAATTTTTTTTGTATTTGACCCCTTGGTCTAATATTCCCAATTACAAATGTCTTTTTCCAATAATATATTGTTGTAAATTCATTATGAAGATGTTCTTATAATCAGTACGTTTATTATTAAAAATATTTTACGATGAGGAAAATATTTTTCTGCAGCAGCAAGTTAGTTGGTTTTAACTTGTATTTCTTACTTTCACCATGTGAGTCTGTTTTCGGTGGTGATACCTGCTTCAAGAAGGCAGGAATTTCCACTCATTTCGCAACCAATTACACAAGTGCTGCCACACTTTTATAAACACGCAGATGTAGTTTAAATGGGACGGAGTATAGGCTTCCTTGACAATTTCCCTACACACCTCTAAAGCGGTTTCTCGTTTTTCATCAGCAATTATTCTTCAACTGACTTCTTTATCACTTTTTTAATTTTATACTCTTTCATTGTTTTTGGTAACTTTTTCATCATTTCCATCGGTAAGTTATCCCAATCTCTGACTCAATTACCTACAATTACGGTACCCATCGAGTGCCAACTTGTCGACATGGCAACCTCTTCCCTTCTCCTAATTCTAAAACGAATATCCATCCTAGCCTCATACACCTTATACACTCCCAGCACTCTCTTCATCCTCCAATGACTACCAGTCTAGATCCTTTATCACATCAGTTACTGTCCTGATTTGGACCCCATCCACTGACTATTTTCATCCCAAAAATTTTTGAGTCCCACACTGCGTCCCCATATTCAAGTAATCACGTCACGAAGGTTTGTGTAGTCAAATTCCTTCACTACTCTGAAACAACCCTTCATCACCCTCTCCTATAAATGAAGGGTCTTGAAACAATTGCCTACGAGTTCCCTAATTCAATTTACTGACAAATTTTACGCCACAATATTGACACGTAACGCCTTCATCAAGGTACTCATCCGATACAATATATTCATTAAAAAATTAGAAAATCTCAAAGCTTGTAATCTGGCACAAAACTGTTTAATACCCTGGACTCGATACTTGCAATCTGAAATATTTTTATCATCATGTCCGTACGACAGTGTATCTTTTTGTATTATGTCTTAAATTAGGATGACCTCATTTCCGATCTTTTTAGGTGTGTCGTCCTTGTTACAATTTATTTCTGTGTAGATGAACGTCATCTACTGTTGTCAAGGTAAATATTTAAATATAGACAAATGAATATATCTGACTGGTGTTGGCAGTTACTCAACTGAAGGCTTTTTTTTTTAACTGCTTTACGTCTCTTTTTAACATCGAGGTCTTTAGAGACGGTAAAGGATAGGGGGGGGGGGGCAAGGATGGGGGCATGGAATGGGTTGGAATTCGGCCATGGCCTTTTGAAGGAAGCATCCCGGCATTTGCCTGGAGTGATTTGGGGAAACCATGGAAAACCCAAATCTGGATGCCCGGACGGGGATTCGAACCGCCGTCCTCCCGAATGCGAGGCGAGAACGCTAACCGTTACACCGCCCCGCTCGGTCAACTGAAGGCGAAATAAATAAAGAAACATAGAAAAAGGAGTATTTATTTAAAGCCTCGTTTCTCTATCTTTTTTTTATCAAATAGTAATTTTGAGTAAATTAAAAAAAAAGCTTCAACCTACTGTAAGTCGTCTTCTAAGATTAATTTTCCTTGGAATTTCTTTTTGTTTGTGTGCATGTACTTCTGAAATTATTCCCGCTTTGTTACATTCGTGGAATTTTTGTATAGGGGTTTTAAATGAAGACTTGTAACAAGTTTAGTTCGATGTTGCAAACCTCGTGCGGAATTGCAAGTATCGGAAATAGGCTGACTGGTTTAATCAAACTGACCCGCTTCCGTAAGAGTTGAGCGGGAATGTCACCTTGATGCCTCCGCTTGGTTAGAATAAAGTGGTGCAGGCAGATTGGTCGACCTATCAGATGATTGCAGCGGCCACGCTGATTGGTCCCCATCTGTAGAGACTCGATTGTTCTTATCGATACGTGGCCACAGTCGAGACAGTCTAGTCTCATTGCAAGGTCGATATGTACACAATCGATACTCGTCCCCTATCGTCTTTCGACTTTTCTTCTCTGTGAGAATACTGGATCTGAATGATTCCGCGAGGCTTTCTGTAACTGTTTTATCGTATAACAGCGAGAATATCACAAGAATGCGACGATTGCAATATTGGGAAAAGAAACTCGGCGCATAGACGACCAACACGGATTTCGTAAGAACCGTTCGTGTGAAACGCAACTGGCACTATTTTCGCATGACGTAATGAAGGTTATCGATGCAGGATCACAAGATGATGCTATTTTCTTGGATTTCCAGAAGGCTTTTGACTCTGTACCACATCACCGCCTTTTGGCGAAGATCCGAGCGTACGGTATATCTGATCAGATCTGCGAATAGATACGCGATTTTCTAACTGGTCGGTCGCAGTATGTCGTTGTTGACAGGGAAGCCTCTTCAAAGCTAGATGTTACTTCGGGCGTTCCTCAAGGAAGTGTAATAGGACCACTTCTTTTCTTAATTTTTATAAACGATCTCGGTGACAACGTTAATTGCAGGATGCGATTTTTTGCTGATTATGCACTTATTTATAGGGAAGTGGGTTGCTCTGACGATTGCTTAGAAATACAGCGCGATCTGGATATTATTTCGGAATGATGCCGTAAATGGCAGCTTACACTTAACTGTAAAAAGTGCAAGGCAATGCAAATAAGTAATAAAAAGACCCCGGTTGCTCACGAGTACAAAGTTAACAATTCAGTTGTTAACACTGTGGGTTCCCTGAAGTATCTAGGCGTAACAGTACAAAGCAACATGAAATGGGACTTGCACATAACTTCAGTCGTAGGCAAAGCTAATTCAAAACTACGTTTGATAGGTCGTATTTTGAGAAGTTGTAATGCTCATACAAAGGAAATAGCGTACAAAACACTAGTGCGTCCGCATTTGGAATACTGTTGTGGAATTTGGGATCCGTATCGCAAGGGATTGATTGACACGTTAGAGAAAGTACAGAGGAGAGCCGCTCGATTCGTGACCGCTAGTTACAGTCCTTATGTAAGTGTCACAGAGCTGATACGTGGGTTAGGCTGGGATTTTTTGGCCGACAGACGACGTCGTTTTCGTTTAAATTTGTTGGAGAATATGCGAAAATCTCTAATTTACGAATGCAACGAAATACTTCTTCCGCCAACCTATTTAGGTCGCAATGACAGGAGGGATAAGATTAGAGAAATAAGATGCCGTACTGATACTTTTATGTATTCTTTCTTTCCTCGTTCTGTTCGGGATTGGAATACTCTAAAATAGGATTGGTGCTTAGCACCCTCTGCCACCCACAGTAATTGTGAATCGCAGAGTATAGATGTAGATGTAGAACTTGATGAAGTCCAAGAAAGTTAGTGGCAGTAACAATAGGCTAGGTACAGTAACAGCATCAAATGCGGTAAGAAAAGTGGAAGAATTTATCGAGCGTGGTGGGTGAGCGGTTAACGCTCGCATTCCGGAGGACACGGATTCGAATCCACGTCCGGGAATCCAGATTAGGGTTTTCCATGGTTTACACAAATCAGTCGAGGCGAATACCGGGATGCTTACTTCAAAACGCCATGGCCGAATTCCTTCCCGTTCCATGCCCCCAGTCTCATTCCGCCTCTAATGACCTCGACGTGGCCATAAGTACAGAAAAAAATTATTATGTAGCGGCCACAGTTAAAGCTAAAAACAAATATGACATCACAGCCATAATGCCACTACCGAAAAAAAAACTTTTCAGTAACAAACAGTTATTTAGAGAGTGGAAAACAAGTTCGAGTGAGACATGGACTGTGGAATAATCCGCCAAGCACTACTCTGTCAAACTAGAATCACTGAAAATATTAGGTAAATAACTTTATTAAAAAAATAACTATTGAATTTTTAAATTGACTTCATTATTGATTTTGTGGAAATATGTCTCAGATGGTGTAGACAAAAATAAAACACGTAACAACTCGATTCAAAAAATTTACGGTGGGTCTTAAAAATATTCGAGACTGTAAAAAGGAAATATTTATACAGCGTATTCTTATCTATCGAATGACGTCGTTTTTTGGCTGAAGAAATTATTTGTCGAAGGAAAAAAAATGTTGAAAACATGCGTTTATGTTGTTTTCCGAAAACCATAACCTCCACCGACGATGTCTACAGTCTTTGACCGAGCGTGGTGGTGTAACGGATAGCGTTCTGGCCTCGCATTCGGGAGGACGGCGGTTCGAATCCCCGTCCGGGGATCCAGATTTGGGTTTTCCATGGTTTCCCAAATCACTCCAGGCAAATGCCGGGATGCTTCATTCAAAAGACCATGGCCGAATTCCTTCCCATTCCTTGTCCCCATCCTTTCCCGTCTCTAAAGACCTCGCTGTTGAGAGACGTAAAGCAGATATATATATATATATAAAAATACAATCTTGGGGGAGTACAGGTAACTGCAAAGTACAAAAAAATAAAAAAATAAAAAATTCTCACCAGTGAATTAAATCGGGTACTTAGAATTCTGTATGGTTTGCCCGATAAAATAAAATGAATTTTGGCGAAAAAAATAAGAAAACAAAATCTCTGAATTTTTATGGTGAGCAGATTGGCAGCCATGAGCTGATACCTGTAAAGACAGAGTACTGAACCAACCACTTAGGTCCCTACAGTTTGTCAACTAGAGTTCAGGCCACACGGACAAAGGCACGCAACACTGAAAAATTAAAGCATTCTAAATTTCAGGTGTTGGAAATTGAGGCGACAGATAAAGTTTTGTAAATGATGAACTAGGTAAAAAGTTTGTGGAAGAGTCTGACAGGATGGTAGGTCAGATTTTAAGACATGCGGGAGTGATTAATTTGTTAGTGGAGGGAACGGTCGAAAGTAAGAACTGTAGAGAAAGACAGAGATCAGAATATATGAAGCAGGTAACTGATGCCGTAGGTTGTAAAGTGTAATATTGAGATGAACATAGGGAGAGACGGAGGTTAGTATGGAAGGTACAGTGTCGCCGATATGAAGGATCTGGATTGGGATGACGGAAGGGATAAGACGCGGGGAATAAGATGCGTCCATGTCTAGTGTTTCCTCCTAAGTCCTGTTGAATGCGGGACAGCTTTGGGCTCTCATTGCAAACTACGCTTCTAAAAAGCTTCTTTTTAACTCTTTTATTTTTCCTGCTAGAAACTTGATAGCTGTCCTCTTGGATTTATACTTACCAATATCCCCACTTTACCACATCGTGTGGAATTAGAGATGGATCCGATAGAAATTGATAGCGTAGGTATTGTAAAGCAGTTAAAACTCCTGAAGTGGGGTAAAGCGCCGGGTCCCGATGGTATACCGGTAAGAGTATTTTCTGAATACGCGGAGGATATTGAACCATTTCTGTCAGACATATTCCGTAAATCACTAGAAGACAGAAAAGTACCTTCTAGCTGGAAAATAGCCCAGGTAATTCCCGTTTTTAAGAAAGGAGATCGGAGTGATCCTAGGAATTATCGACCCATATCTCTAACATCGGTCTGCAGCAGAATTCTTGGAACATGTCATATGCTCGAACATTATGAAGTTTCTAGATGAGAATGAGTTACTTACACCGTGTCAACACGGATTTCGGAACAAGAGATCGCGTGAAACACCATTAGCCCTATTTTCCCCATGACATAATGAAAGTTATCGATGCGGGTTCGCAAGATGATGCAGTTTTTTTTTTTGGATTTTCAGAAAGCTTTTGATTCTGTGCCACACAACCGACTTTTAGCGAAGATTCGAGCTTACGGTATTTTGGCTCAGATTTGCGAGTGGATACGTGATTTTCTAACTGGTCGATCACAGTATGTCGTTGTTGACAGGGAAGCCTCTTCTAAGATAAATGTTACTTCGGGCGTTCCTCAAGGAAGTGTAATAGGTCCACTTCTTTTCTTAATATTTGTAAACGATCTAGGTGACAAAGTCAAATGCTCGTTGCGATTGTTTGCCGGCGATGCGGTTATCTATAGGGAAATAAGTTGCTCCGACGATTGCTTAGAAATTCAGCGCGATTTGGATGCTATTTTCGATTGGTGCCGTAAATGGCAGCTTACACTTAATTGCAAAAAGTGCAAGGCAATGCGGATAAGTAACAAGAAGAATCAGTTTGTTCACGATTACAAAATAAACTATTCACCTGTTGACACGGTTGATTCCGTGAAGTATCTGGGGGTGATAGTACAAAGCAACATGAAATGGGACATGCGCATAACTTCCGTCGTAGGAAAGGCTAATTCTAAATTACGATTCATAGGTCGTACTTTGAGGAATTGTAATGCTCAAACAAAGGAGATAGCGTATAAAACACTAGTGCGTCCGCATCTGGATTACTGTTGTGGGGTTTGGGATCCGTATCGCAAGGTTCTGATTGACTCAGTTGAGAGGGTGCAGAGGAGAGCCGCTAGATTCGTGACTTGTTGTTACAGCCCTTATGAAAGCGTGTCAGAATTGATACATAGATTAGGCTGGGATAGTTTGGAAGACAGACGACGTAGCTTGCGTTCGAATTTATTGGAGAATATGCGAAAAAAATTAAATTTCGAGTGCAATGAAATACTTCTTCCGCCAACCTATTTAGGTCGCAATGACCGGAGGGATAAGATTAGAGAAATAAGATGTCGTACTGATGATAATATGTATTCCTTCTTTCCTCGCACTATTCGGGATTGTAATGGGCGGGTTTAGGATTGGTGCTTAGCACCCTCTGCCACCCACAATGTTTGTGATTTGTAGAGTATGGATGTAGATGTAGATGTAGAATTCCATGTCTGCATCACAACTGTTTTTGAGAACAATCGGACAAAGTTGAGAAAACACAGTAGCCGGTAACTGGCAGTAGTGCACAGGGGTCAGTAGGAGAGTTGCCCGCCTTCACGTGCTGTTGTTCCGATGTCTTAACGAGGCCACGTTCCCGCTTGGTTCGCGAGTGGTTTTTGCGCTGCGAGGTTGGCAGCCTGGCGGCCACGTGGTCGTCTCTTCCGGCCGAGATGTGTTCTCCCGTTACGCATAGCTCAGCGACTGCATACCCCACACAACCAACCTTCCATCACGTACCGTCACAAAGACAGCGAAACATTTTTTTCTTATGGTTTGCGCGTGGTCGACGACGATGTCATTACAAGTGGGAAGAAACTCGTGGGCAAGGAACGGGAAGGAATTCGACCATGACCTTTTGAAGGAACCACCCCGGCATGCGGATAACCGGACGCGAATTCAATTGTCATTAAATGATCCCAAATAAAAGACTTTTTGAAAATCTTAACAATTAACCGCACTTTTTTTATCTGGGAACCAAATGCTGGTATGGGTCCTTCAGAAGTCCATGGTCGAAATCCTTCCCGCTCCTTGTTCCTAGTCGTATCCCGCCAGCCCCTAATGACTTCGACAAGCCATAAAAACAAAGGAAGAAAATCGATATTCGTTACCGTTCTTCAAAATTCGACTCACGAACGTCATGCTAACATGGGCTTTACCTAATTTAGTTATGTGCGTAAGCAGTTTGTGAGGTTTGCAATGTTTGTGCTGAATGTATATAATTCTGTTTCTTGTTTGATTAGTTTGGAAGGTTTAATTTAATTTAATTTAATTGCAATGGAGCACAGGCTCCGGTGGCAATTTCCCTACACACCCATCTTCCCCCTATCCTGCACCCACCTACATTTGCCCTCTACAAATTTTATCTTTAAATTCCTTCAAAGTTTTCGGTAAATTATTCATCATTTCTCTTGGTAACTCATTCCAATCCCTGACACCCTTACCTGAAAAGAGAATCTTCCCACACCCTTGTGCCTGAAATCGAGTGCCAGCTTGTGGTCATGGTCATCTTTCCCCCTCCGTGCACTACTTTTCATACCTATTGCAATATCTTTCCATGCCTCATCACGAGTATATGCCCTGTACACTCCCATGACCCTCCTCATCCTCCTCCTGTCTTGCAATGAATCCCATTTCAGATCCTTTATCATATCCGTCACTGATTGCATTCTGCGATAATTTCCAGAAACAAATCTAGCCGCCCTTTTTAGCACCCTCTCCAACTCCTGTATTTGATACGTAAAATGAGGGTCCCATACTACACTACCATATTCGAGCAATGGTCTGACCAAAGTTTTGTAACCCAATTCCTTGACTTCTCTCGTACATCCCCTCATCACTCTCTCCAACAAGTGCAGAACCTTGAAACCTTTTCCTACCACCTGTCCTATGTGTCCTGCCCAGTTAAGTTTGTTATCAAAAGTAATTGCAAGATATTTGCATTTCAAGTCTTCAGCAAGCAATTCTTTCCCCACCTTTTATTCATAATTAACCATTTGAGGTTGTATTGTGAAATAAGAATAAGATGTTTAAGTTTTAGTAGTTGGCTATACATATGTTTTTTTGACTTCTCGGTATCCAAAGATTGCATATATTCCTATTTTCATCAACAATGCAATATTCAGTAATTGTAATTAATAATTAAACAATTAATTAGCGAAAATTAATGAAATTTAATTAATTCTAGAATTTTGGATGTTTATTGTGATAACACACAACAAAATTCAGCCCAGGAGTGCTTCATGCGTGTGTTCCAGATGGTTCTTGTTCTAGGAAGCAGGATAATTCTACAGGAAGTAATACACTAATGATCACAGAGCCTATTCAATGACGCCCTAATACGTTCAGGATTGTACGCAGAATATACACCTTGCATTTTCGGCTCTATTTATGTAAGCGTGATTTTTATTATTATTAAAATGTAAATTTTTATTAAAATACAGTTGTACCTAATATTCTGTCCGAGTGTTTACGTATTAATGTTGATGTCATAATGTAGTAATAATAGTTTCGCTAAAAAAAAAATGAGCTGAATAAAACAATTAAACTGAAAGCATGTTGGTTGTCTTCCGGTCGTACAGGAAAGATGTATACGCTATTTAAAATGCCTCCTAATCTGGCGTTCATTCATGAGACGTTATAAAACCTCGCACACTCCATATTGTTTTCAACTGTTACCAGTGTCCGTTATGAGCAATACTTTTGCTTTTTTTGCTTTTGGCTGTACGTCTCGTCGACTTCGGAGTCATTAGGGGCGGGAAAGGACTATGAGCCAAGAACGGCAAGGAATTCGGCTACAGCCTTTTAAAGGAAAGATCCCGGCATTTGCCTCGAGTGATTTGGGGAAACCATGGAAAACCCAAATCTGGATACGTGGACGAAGATTCGAACCCGCGTCCTCCCGAATGCAAGGGGAGAACGTTAACCGTTTACCCACCACGCTCGGTCAATATTTTGCTCTTATTTGCAATTAATCGCATGATGCCGAAATAATGCCATGATCGCACTGAATTTCTATCCCCCCCTCCCCCCCCATGACTTACTCGTTTCACGTCATCGACGTCGAGGTCATTAGAGGGGGAAGAAGGGGGACAAGGAACAGGAAGGAATTCTGCCGTGGCCTATTTAAGGGACTATTCCGGCCATGTTCTGTATTGTTTCGGAAACGTGGCATAGCGAAACCTGCTTGACTGGACGGGGATTCGAACCCACGTTTTCAGAATACGAGGACCAAAACGGTCGATGTGAATTATTTAATAATCAGTATTTTATTTTTCTGGAAATGGCTGCATCATCAGCGAAAACTCTCAAATTGCTATTAGCGTTGTGTAGCCTACATGATCGTTTGTAAAATCATGAATAGAAGTGGTACTATTCCTAGAATGATCCTTGACCTAACTTCTAGATGAATAGAGGTTTCGCCTTTTTGACGACATATGTGGGTATCATTAAAAGTGGCAACATGGTCTGAAATTGCCTTCCTGAAAGTAGTTTCTTAAACGATTTTCCGCACTCAGTTATGAGATTCCTGGTCTGTTTTGCACTGAAAGTAACTCTACTGTACTCAAAAAGATAATGTCAGAATACTTTTCAGTTGGAACAACAAGTATATCCTCGTAGTAAACTCGTCTTGAATCGCCTGTAGATACTAGTGAAAAGAAGATTTCGGTGAAATTAGTAATACGCAATATGCACGTGACTAACGCAACAGTAAACAGCATGCATTAGAACGATAGTTACTATCTGGTTGGTCTCGGCTTTTTGTTTCCGGAAAAATACGGCACGTGGGAACGAGGGAGACGAAGTAAGGGAACGGGTTAGAGGGCGTCTCCTAATTGTCAGCTATCGATACTGTCGATATCAGGTATCGACTGCGCAGTCAGCACAACTTCCACCGCGACCTCTCAAGATAGCGACGCAGTGTAACGAGTATTTATAACCGTTACCAGGCGGTGTACGATACACTTGTCTCACCACTATGCAGATCCTCATTTCTTTCATCCGCTGGAAACCTTATTGTTTTATCTCATACTCCCATTCGTCTTAATTCCACAGGTTTTTCGTCGTTTTTTGATGAAATTTCATAGTACGATGTGTTTTTTTTTTTGTCACGAAGTAGTTGCGTACACAATTTTTTTTTTTATTTAATTGAATATCTGAGAGGGGTGAAAATTTTTCTTTGTTCTACAGATGTAAAAAGAAGCAGGAGATATTGTTTGGCGACACTGTTGTTTACTTGTAGAGATATCAGATGCGAGAGCGGTTTCTGAAAGCTCACGGATGTGGCATGTATGTAGCAATTCCTTCCTCATTCGTAATTGTCTGTAGCAGCATTTCTGAACCTTTTCCATCCTTAGGTGCAGTAAAATTTCAACAGTTACTCTACAACCCACTAACCAACATATATGGGTCCAATTATTTAGCTATTCGCATATTATTAACATTTGGTACAAGTTGTAATGCACAGTATGTTTTTAATTCCTGTGAAAACAAAATTATGAAACTGGGAGCGAACTATATGTTGTACAAAATCTTGATATTTATTAACAAAATCGGATCACTGCCCCATCTTGGGGAACAGCTGGTGTCAGAAATCCTGTCTGTAACAATCTTTATTTAAATTCGGATTTAGTTTTAGTTCGAAAGTTTTCAAATTTCTGCATCTACTGGAAATGTTGATGAGGGGATGTACCAGGGAATTGGGATACGAAACCATTGCTTGAGTGCTAGTGTAGTGTGGAATGTATGTTTTGGGTATCAATTACGGAAATTGGAGGGGGTTCAGCTTGATTTGTATGTCAAAATTCTCGTAAAACGCAGTCAGTAACGGATATGATAAAGGAGTCACTGGAGGGTGAAGAGAGTGCTGGGAGTGTATTGGCGATGAGGCCTGGATGGATATTGGTGGAAAAATTAGGAGAAGGGATGAGATTACCATGACCACAAGCTGGCACTCGATTTCAGGCGAGAGGGTGTTGAATTTGTAGATAAGAGAGTCGTGTACTCCGTCATACAGCTAAAGATTTTAAATTAAATTCGCTTTTTGGAAAAGTAAGCTGTGTAGCGATATAGATCAAGAGGATGTTGTTTATTTATAGGGTTTGTGGTGTCGTTAATCCCAGAATCACTGTAGTTGTCTACCCCCTTGTAGAGCACCTAGTGACTCTATGATTTGTCGCTTTATTGCAGTGAGGTATGGGCACTTGCTACACCAAGCAGCTTGGTACTTTGCTTCTCGTCCTATATTTGATTTGTGTAAAACATCTGTGATATTACGGTTATCTTGGACAGCTGTTTAACGCGTACTCCTCCTGGTAGTTGGTCGCCATACACCCTGTGAGAACATATCATCTATTCTGTTACTTGGGAAGTAAAATTACAACCGATGGCCGAAGCAGGAATGTTGTCAAAAGCAGAATAGCACTAGCAAAAAGAGCCTTCATGAAAAAGAGAAACCTTTTAGTTTCAAATATTGATCTAGGAATTAGAAAGAACTTTTTAAAACTCTATGTGTGGAGCACAGCACTTTATGGTAGCGAAACAAGGACTTTAGGAATACCAGAAATAAAGAAAATTGAAGCATTTTAAATGTGGTGCTACAGAAGAATGCTGAAAATTAAGTGGACAGACAAAGTAAGAAATGAACGAGTTTTGGAAATGATTGGTGAGAAAAGAAGTTTGTGGAAGAAGCTTACAGGAAGAAGAGACAGGCTGGTAGGTCATATTTTGAGGCAGTCTGGATTGGTTAAGTTGTTAGTGGAGGGATCAGTCCAAGGTAAGAACTGTAGAGGAAGACAGAGATTAGAATATAGGAAGCAGATAATTGAGGACGTGGGCTGTAAGTGGTATGTAGAAATGAAGAGGTTAGCACAGGATAGGAAAGGATGGAGGATTGCATCAAACCAGTCGAAAGACTGACGACAGCAAAAAAAAAAAAAAATGTGATCAAACTCTTTGATCAACTGGAATCAGTATTTAAAATCGGTCCTAGGTAGAACTGATTGTAGAGTGCGATTACTATAAATCTGTTAGCGAGCTGGGTATGTCTCAGAGTTTGAAATGGTATAGCGCTAAAACCACCACAGCAATGTGGTCCAGCTTAAAATCTGCGAAAATATCTTACAAGACTATGTGACCGGAGCACCAAATTATATCAAATATAGGACAAATATACGTCACAGATCATACTGCATTTGGAGTGAGCACTCCTTTCAAGATATACTGACAAAGCATCACACTACTACTCCTTGGATTCTAGTTTATTTTTTGACTTCAGTTATTAATTTTTTCAGTTTTATAATACATATTAAAATAAACTGAACAAGTGAATCGAGGTAATATTTAAATTAATGCACACATCTTTGTGCTTGAACAGATTCTCACCTAAGATGACTACATTACTTTTCTGATTGTTGTTATATTGTTTTTTAACTTTGGTTACTTATTTCTTCATTTTTCTGAAATGTTGTAGATTAAGTTAAACTTAATACTTTAAACAATCGACCACATTATAGATTATCAATTGAATAAACGTACATTTTTGTGCCTAATTTCGATTTTAAAACATGATAGCGTGTTGCTGTTAGAAAAACCACTACATCTTACATTAACACTTCCATAAACGTAACTGAATTGTGATTTTTAATTAACTGTAAATATCTTTGAGCTTAATATCAATATTAAAACCTGACAGCATTTTGCACTTTGATTCGGTATCAACTTTTAAAAATGTTACTTTCTTAGATGAATTTTTCACTCGGCTAGTTACTCGCCGATACACCGCCACTCTTATAGGTGAATTTCTTAGTTAACCGTTCCGCAAATAATATTTTCAATGTGAACACACGTGTTAACCTAACTAGAGGATACGCTTAATGATATGATTCTATACTTTGTAACGTACTCTTTTCGTTACTTTATTTGTTTTGTAGTAATACATGTGAGTGTTACTTTACCATACTTTGAAATTAATACTTTTACTTATATTTCCTTCACCAGACCAGTACACAAGGATTTCCTTGACCCCTCTTTGTCCGTTGCTGGTTTTATTCCGATACTCACGCTTTAAATCAAATTATTATTAATAAAATTCTTATCATACAAACTTAAAATCAACTCCTTTGTTTATATCTATATTTCAATCTCAAATAAAACACTTTGTACTTATCTCACAACTTCTATATTTTCCATTTAACAGACGATTATCTTTTCCAAGTCATATTACATTATCTTTATTAAACCCTAATTTCCTTGCCCTCAGGCTATTATTTTCTTGTTATTAATCCCGCCAGGATTCTTCGTGGCTTCCATCTAGCCATTCTGTTTTATCTTTTCTCTTAAACCATATTCTTTCCTCAACCAACACGTCCTCTTCCTTCCAGATCTTTTCTTCAACTCTCTCGACTGTTATTTATTTTCCAGAGATCTCATTATATCCATCTTGACATGCTTTGACCGTGGAACTTAAAATTCAGAGTTAGTAACTTATATACAACTAGCCTCGTACCCGCGACTTCGTACGCGTGGATTAAGATTTTTTTTGCCAGAATTAAATATAGAAAGTTGTTGGTAACGAAGGATAGGTCCCAAACAACACCGAGTCGGCATAATATGACAGGAAAGTTATCACTATATCATTCTACCGTCGAACCTGCCTCTTGAAAAGAATCAATTTCCAACATATTTCTGTCACCATTCGATAAGGTCTCAAAATTTCGTGACTACAACTGTTAATCATACTGGAAAAAATATCCTGTGCCCTTCATACAGCTTTCCTTATAAAATTCCATCACAACGATATAGCCATTTAGTCGTCAAAACGTAACAAAAAGACAGAGACTTACTTCCGTATTTATATTAGTATTACTGTGGTTCACACTCACAAACTGACTGCGAACAACACCTGAGGGATCATTATAACGTAAAAAAGTGTACACCTACAAAATTGCAAGATTACCTACGATTTGTCTCGCGTTGCACCCCTAACTTTCTAATATCTACAGTTTAACATTCAATCCGAATAACCTACGGCCCAGGCCTGACTCTTACGATGAAAAACAATTTTTAAAAATGTTAGCCTCCACGGATATTTGAACCGGATACCACGACGTTCGTAAGCAAGCGCTTTAACCACTGAGCTGCCAGTCCACTACACGGAAACACGGTACGGAGACGTCCATGTCCAACGTGTCTGTCTATCGCCGTATCTAGAAGTTATGAGACAACATGTGTTATTTATACAGATAATTTTTCAACCAAATGTAGACAGTATTTTTCTCCTTGTTTCAAAGGATAAGTGTGAAAAGTTTCATCGAGATCGGATGAAAACTGTGGATTTGTATGAAGAACAAATAAACCAACAAACAAACAACCCAACAAACAAACAAACATACATTCATCTTTATATATAAAGATTACAATTATTAAATAAAAAAATAGCTTTAATAATGTCAAAATCACAACATGTGAGGTTGTGTACCTTACAACTTCTTCGTGGGTTAGGTTAATACCAGTTTGCAATTAAGGATTGCAATCCCGCAGTGTTTTCAATCCCGCGGGATCCGCGCGGGATTTGTGCCAATCCCGCGGGATCCGTGCGGGATTGATACAAGCAGTTTTTTTAACGCATATGTTTAAAACATAGTTACTTAAAACGTTAATTAATTAAATAATAATGAAATTAATAATTCATTTTTAATGTTAAATGATAAAAATTAACAGTTTTGATTGGCAAAATGACATTAAACCTTTTTAGCTTGTCTTAAGTATTTCGAGGTTCTACATTTTTGTTTTTTAATCTAAATCAATTTTTAAATACATAATAAAAATGGAAAATATTGTCTTCGGTCATATTATGTGCCTTACAACACATCAACACATCACATAAGTTTAAAAATGTGGTTTGCTTAGTGGCCAAGTTACCAGAGTTTTTTTTTTAATTCTAAATATACGTTCCATAACACCGAGAAAAGCATTCCATTTCACAAAGTGAAGTGAATATACTCTGTAAAGTGTAGACTTGGCTCAGAACAAGATCTCATAACTTTTTGTCACTGCACAAGCAGGAGACTTGGCCTTTTTTTGCATGATTCATTATTATATCTCCTGATTCCTTGATTGATATTACAGTTGATTCAATGTTATTAAAAGAAACTACTCACCAACAAGTAAACTGTCAAGTATTTCAGATTTACTTATGTGGTGTAACGACGTTTTTAGAGTGGAAATTATTATTTTTTGGTAAGAAAGGAGACTTTCTCGTCTAATGATTGCAGTGAAGTCCTCATAGGTTGTATCTCCGGATTTCATTGCAAACACACGAAATTACACACGTGAGGAAGACGGCGGAGGCAGCCGTCGAAGTATGGTGTTCCTACAACACAATTCGTCGATAAACCCGTGAATACTTCATTATAAGTTTTTTTGCCTTTAGTCGAAATAATAACAAGGACAAGAGGGATTAACCGATAGCCTGAGCGGCACATGTATGCAGGCGGCTTTCGTCAAAGAAACGCATTGAGACAGCGGCCTAAACAACAATAAGTCAAAGGATATACAACTTCCTTTTGAAAGCTGTTAAATAAATTGGTACGCGATCGTTAAAATTACGATAACATTAGTTTCATATCAAGGAATAATCCAATTTTAGCCGCAAATTAGGAAATTGTCACAATTACTTAATCTGCAAATACAGAAAATGGGAATAATGAAACCGTGAATAAAAAGCTATAACCGTGTAGTTCAGATAACGTGTGCGACACTTAAAAAATAATTATATAGTTAGAAAATCATACTAAATACGCACCATAACTCAAATTACAGAAATGTGTACTCGAAACAAACGCAAGTTTTGATGAATTCGTAAAAGTGTATTTATTTACTTAGGAATGAAGAAGGTTGACAGAAACAAACGTTTGTTCACATGAGTCAAATGCCAACTGCTCTGGTACAGCAAACAGTGCAATACATCCGACAGAGACCGAGTGGGGCAGCGAGTCACGCAGACTGACACGCATTTCCGCCGGATTTTGCGGATTGCGGATCCGCTTAATTTTGTGCGGGATCCGCCATACTGTCTAATGATGCGGGATCCCGCGGGATTGCGGGATCCCGCTTTGCTGGATTGCAATCCCTATTTGCAATACTCGGATAATTTTTCGCGTAGCTTTAGTTTCTTCTATTTCATATATTATATATTGCGCTAAAAGACAAGTGAAGTATAAAAAGAAACTATCGCACATCAGATGAAATTTGCGTTCTTTGCTTCTCCACGTTAATATTTGGTGCTACAGCGAAAGGGGTAAAGAAGAATTTCAACTCACACCAGCGAAGCAGCGGGCAAATTTTGGTCCCCGGTACAACACTGTGCCACAGATTATAGTTGGCCATGAACTTTGGAAGCTTTGGGCAGAAACAGATATTTGAGGCGAAAATTTGAGAGTTGGAATGGGGAAAACAGACTCAAATCAGCAGCCAGGAACGAGTTCGTCTGACCCACATGTCTTTGCGCTTTAGTACCCATCACTAAACATTCCAGTTAAATATAAAATTTCCGCACCCTCAAACATAGCTGTACGTTCATTCTTAAACAGCTGAGGAAGTATTTTTAACTGTTACTACCTATTCTAGGTCCCGATAGAAGGTCTGGCAGTAATGACCAACATGTCGACGGGTGGCGCAGCGCTACAGCGGTAGTGAAAAACGCAAAGTGTCGCAAGCTGTGCGGAGATGTGAAAGGCTGGGGGTTTTGTGTGTCTAGCGTTGGCAGCATTGCCGACTTCTCGTGTTGCTGCTGACGAGAGGACTGTACTAAGCGTGGGAGTCGGACGTCTGCACTAATGACAAAGAGAACGGCTCGCCAATAAGGAACATCGCACGAAACACTCTGTTCAATAACACCAACACCTCAGCAACAAAATCACTGTCGGTAATAGAACAATCACATATCATTGCTGAGCCAAGGTAGCTGGCTGGTCTAGTAAATGGCAATACCAAAGATATCCTTCCATGAATGCGTCGACTGCAGTACTGCATCTCTAAATACACACGTCCTATATTATCTGTTTCATATATTCTAATCTCTGTCTTCCTCAACAGTTCTTATCTTCGACTGTTCCCTCCACTAACAAATTAACTAATCCAGCATGTCTCAAAATATGACCTACCAGCCTGTCTCTTCTTCCTGTAAGCTTCTTCCACAATCTTCTTCCCTCGCCCACCATTTCCGAAACTCGTTCATTTCATACTTTATCTTTCCACTTAATTATCACCATCCTTCTCTAGCAAAACATCTGAAATGCTTCAACTTTCCTTCTTTCTGTTATTCCCAAAGCTCAAACAAAAAATGTTATCTTTGGGGTTCGAATCCCCGTCCGGGCATCCAGATTTGGGTTTTCCATGGTTTCCCCAAATCACTCCAGGTGAATGTCGGGATGCTTCCTTCAAAAGGCCATGGCCGAATTCCTTCCCATTCCTTGCCCCCCCCATCCTTTCCCGTCTCTAAAGACGTAGTTGTTATAGGAGATGTTAAGCAGTAAAAAAAAAAATTATCTATGGAAGTGTTAACATAAGGTACGATATTTTGAATTTGGTGCAGTTCCTCAAATGATTTTCAGAGTCCTTTAATGCTTCATAAGTACTGAATATCAGTACTAATAAAAGTCTACTTTGGTCATCGTGTCCGTACAGCTTGCGTTGACGTGCCAAATATAAAATGAAGGACATGAGCGTCTCTTAGTAACAAGTTGAGCAACGGTGGGAAAAGAATTGCTGGACCACTCCGCTGAATACGTAAGTTTTGACGGGTTTCAATGTTGGTGTTAAAATAAATAATTACGTTTCACACAAAAGTTCCATAAGGCTCTATCAAATAGTATGCTACAAACACTATTGTTTCCCATACCAAAAATACGTTTCATTTTACATTATCCTATTGAAAAGTGAATCGATAGAGTGAAGCAAATGTGAAATGTAAAAATAAAGGTTTATTCGACATTGAAATAGCCTTAACACATCCTTTTAATCAACTTAAAGGGAGACGGTGGCAGTCTTCCACTGATTTATTGGCACATCTAAATATATTTCATTTCATTTTCAATCTCATTGAAATTTTGCACACTTGTGCATAGGGTACCTATATGCTTTTTATATTTTATTCAGAATTTTTAATAAATTATTAATGCTGTCAGAGTATTTTGAATTTTTTATTACATTATTTTTTGAGGTACACTTTTTTTATCATTTACAGTCAAAATTATTAAATTTTCTGTGTAGCAGATTAATCTACACTAATAAATGTACAATTAACTGCAGTAAGTTTTTGATAAATTATTTCAATTATTTTCTGTGATATTTTGCATTTGAGTTTTTTTTACAGCCAAATTTTACACATATTAGTAACCATAAAACTTGTTAAAATTGATTGATTAAAACTTTGTCTCACTTAAATGTTTCTTCCACTTGGAAGAATGGGTGTGCCAAATTTTATAGAAATCCTTCAGGTAGTTTCTGAAAAAAGTGTACCTGAGAGAAGAAAATTTTAAAGTTGCAGAAAAATCAATTTAAATTTTACATGAAAACTTTTTCCATCGTCCGCCAAACTGACATTTCCTCCACAAACAGAGCACTTGCAAGCTTTCCTAAGGGCTTCTACTGCCAATTCCAGATACACAATTCTGAAACCTGTGTTTCTGTCATGTTTTGCTTCTTCTGACACAATATCTTTGTCAAGTTTTACTTTGGATACACTTGAAGACAAGCTAATGTTTACATCAACAGGCCCAGACCTAACCTCAACGTCAATTTTTCTCCTTATATTGGAAATATGGGACTTACTGTATTTTTTAAATACTTTACCAGGCCTAGGCATTGTAAAACCATATCAATATTCCAGAAAGAATCACAAAATAAATCCAATTTCACATAAATTCTGCTATGCAGCACAAAAATTGTTTACAATAACTTCATAACCTTTTATACAACACTGCTTGGATCATAAAATGGCTCCACAGCCTTCTATACATCACTGCTGTTCTGTATACAAAAAATCACAGCCTTCTAAAGCTATATATCCACGTTACACAGTAAAATGTAAGCAAGACATTTGTTTCTCCGCTGGATACCTTTAAAAAATGGGCGTGGCACATTACATTGTTTACGATTTTAATATTTTTATGCCATTTGTAGCTCGAATTTTAAAGAAGAAAATTGTGATCATAATCCTAACAATATTTCCTTTTAAATAAACAAATTTTTTAAAAAAATGATTTTTTTCATGATATCTACCACCGTCTCCCCGTAAGTTGTCAGTAACCCTTTCCTCGCATCAGTCTTGATGGTAAGCTATTATTGTTTTATGATACGCTGCTCCGTAGCGTTATATCTTCTACACGTATGTTGTTTCTTTGAACCATTTACTCACAATTTCTTCCTCCATGGAAGTCATTTCGAATTTCACGTTTATAGTACGGTGCATCTTGCGAGATATTTCGATTGTGCAACCGTCATCTGCACGTTTGTGCAACGTCTTGTGAGATAAACGTGGTTTTATGTCATGCGTTTGAAACAGCCGTGTTAGCAGGATCCAGCGTGTTTCTGTTTGTTAGCAGAGTTTCCTATTTCGCAGACAACTTGTGTTCACATCCCGCTCAGGCCAAAGCGTCTCGTAATAACTATTCTCATAATATTTCTAATTAGAATCCCATTTCTTTCACCTTTAATTCGAATTCACACTGAAAATTTTTCTTTTAGAATCAGAAATATTGACTAAGTTCTTTGGACAATACCGTAGTATTCTGTTCCCTGCACCTTGCAAATCATTGATGTGATACATTTTCTGCATCAGTAGAAAACGAAGGTATCTAGCACTAGATGATCGACCACTCGAAGATAACAGCATGCTCAACGCATACCAAGGAAATTCCAACAAAAAACGTGTGAATAAGATGAGGTACAATATTTTTTGTTCTTTTTTTACGGCGTTTAAGAAAGACTGAAAAACAGACCGGAAAATAAAATAATTTAGAGCAGCAACATATCAAACCAGCAAAGAAAATCGGCCCTTGATATATTGGTAGACCTGGCAGTAAGGGACCGTGCACAAACTAATTGGCTCGGTACAAGGGGGGGGGGGGGGAGGGGTTATGGCTGGAAGACTACACTGGGCTACGTGGGGGGGGGGGGGGGGGTTTCGAGCCAGGCCACGTAGCTTTCTTTTCATAACAATTTTCACAGTTAAAATCAGGAACAGAACTCACAACAGCATGTGAATATTTATTTCCCTCAGTTAATTATCTCCGTAAGTAATTTACAATAGTCTGACAAGAGAAAACAGTTCAAAATGTCTTCTGGAATCAAAAGGGGAAAAAAGCTACGTGCTACGTGGGTGGGGGGGGGGGGGGGTAGTGGCAAAAGCCACGTAGGGCTACGTGGGGGGAGGGGGGGTTCACAGGAGTCCAAAATGGAGCTACGTGGTTTATGCACTTTCTTTAACCTGTACGTACATGTTTTCTCCCTCTACGGTCTCTTTAAGACGTCTTTTCTTTTCCTTGTGGTTTTATACCTCATCGAGGTGATTACAGGCGGGAAAGAAATGGGGGCAAGAAACGGGAAGGAATTCGGCCATGGTCTTTTGAAGGAACCATCACTGCTTTCGCCTGGGGTGATTTGTGGAAATCATGTAAAACCCAAATCTGCATGCCTGTACGGGGATTCGAACCCGCGTCCTTCCGAATGCGAGGCCAGAGCGTTACCGCTTACGCACCACGCAATCGCTAGCCTGTTGAGATTTTTTGATGCTTCCATAAAATTCTATCGTCTATCTATTTTGGAGGGGTATTCAAGTTTACACGGAGTGTTGTGACTCTGTGAATCTATTTGTTCTAGCAGCACGTCACAAAGTATTGAGGCGATTTTCAAGAGGTTTTCGCAGTCTGTGACGTCAGACAGTGAATTGAAATGAGGTGTATTTCTCATCACGCTACCTTACCCAGCTCTACAGCTCCAAATAAAAATCACTTTGGTGCAGGGTAATCTCTAATTATAATCTTGCCATACTTAACAAGTGGTGGGTAAGTGGTAATGCTCTGGCCTCGCAGTCGGGAGGACGCCGCAAACATTTTTAAAGTTATTTATTTAATAAATAATTTTTAAACAAGTTTGAACACTTAATTTATATTTTTCTTTTTCAAAAATGAAAACAACTATAAGTTCCACAGAGTCCCACAACGAACCTTATTTTAACTTCATTCTCTACTATTTATCTATTGAAATCTCAAAAAAAAAATTCTGCTACTAACTGCTATTCCACAATTCGTGCAGCTTAATTTATCTGCAGTTTACCGGTATTTGTTTTTGGTCTTTTTCAATTTCCTGTGTAAATTGTATGTTATTGTCATAGTTACTACAAATATTTAAAGTATAATCAATTTTGTATTTTGGTATTATTATAAAACTATCATTTACATATCTGAAATAACACATCATTTCAAAATCTAGCTGTTTACAACATTGTTCTTCCAAATCTTGCATAACTAAGTCCACTGGAGTTGGATACACCTATAGGTGTGCGAAATTTTTGGTTATAACTTAGTCTGTTATTGGCGAAATTAACTTAATTAATACGATATACTGAAGAATACCAGACGAAATTAACTTCCTCTTTTATATAATCTTTAAAAATACCTGTATGTGTGGGGTTACTTTTAAATAGATTTTATGGGATATAAAAGGCTTAATACAAGTTATATTTTATTGCTCCAGAATATGCTGGTCCAACCAACGAGAGCGACGATAAAGTTGGCTTCATACGATAGGAAATAGGAATGTATAGTACACCACATTTTTATCCACAAAAATTTATAATTCAAACATTTTTCAATTTTTGAAACCTATTTAAATTCTAACCCTTTTTATTTTAATCTGCCATTTGTTCTTTTTTTCATTGTTAACATTGGAATCGATATCAGCGAGTTTATTAAACCCTGTATACAAATTTGTATGAAAATTGAAACATTTTTAGACCATTTTTAATTTTTAATCCGCCATATTGGATCCTCTGGAATTTTTTTTTCCTTCTTTTTTTTTTTTTTTGCAATTTTGACATTGGAATGGTAATCAGCGTGCTCAAAACAGATATTGTACAAAGTTTCATTAAACTTCGATAACGTTTTCATATTTTGATCAGCTTCTTGAGATTTCGCCCCACTGTGCGCCGGTTCGAAACCACGTCCGTGCATCCGGATTTGATCTTTCCATGGTTTCACTCCAGGCGAATGCTTCAAAAAAGGTCATGGGCGAATTCCTTCCTGTTACTTGTCGCATCCCGGCCCTAATGACCTCAATGTCGGCTAGGCAAAAAGCCGCAAGGAAAAAAAAAAAAACTTAAATTCTGAAGAGGTTTACACTGGGTTTGAAAGTTTAGTGTCATAACTGGATTAGGTGCAGAAAATTAATATTTGATCAGAACAGTAACAAAGAAATACAAAGCTATCGCAGTGCCATCTGCCAATAGTTTCTGTAAGTGTCCGCTAGATGGCTGTAGTATTTAGAGCGCGGCGTGTTGTTCGGATAGTCGGAGAAGATTTAACACGATTAAAATTTAATCTAATTTTATCCATAATTCGCAGTTTGATTTTAAATACTAGAGACAAGAAAAGATCACCGACACGATACACTCTGACGACGAGTAATAATTTTTATCTTTGAATAACTTGTAGTACACATCATCTTTAAACTGTTTTGTTGTGTTTATACAGGGCGTTCGCCGGGAAACGCTACCGTCCCAGTCTGTTGCCGTCGGCAACTTGCTGGGACAGTGGTGCCAGCAACTCCCGCCACACGGCGCCGTGAATCACCGCACTGTTTAACACCTCCACTGCCCCAACAGTGTTGCGAATAAACGTTTCTTTGCGGTTTGGCTGGTTTGGGGCTTCATACTCTAACTAATCTGTACCGTGTTTGAGTGTGAGTAAAATTATGGTACGTTACAGTTTGCAACAAAGAATATTTCTCTACGATACATATGTGAAGAAGAAGTCGTTTAAAAAGTGTCGCAGTAAATTTCGTCGCGAATATCCTGGCGCTTTACTGCCAGCTAAATCAACAATTCTGCGTCTGGTTAAAAAAGTAAGAGAAACGGGTTCATTTTTTAACAAAAAGAGACTGTCGGTCAACCGTATTCTCACAGAGGAGAAAATTGACGATATCGCTTTTCGACCAGAACAGTCACCCAAAAAATCATTAAGTCAGTTAGGGCAGCAGGCAGGCGTATCTAAGACGTCAGCTTGGAAAGTAACAAAGCTAGTTCACTTAAAGCCGTACAAAACAATTGTGGTGCATAAAATTACAGAAGTAGACCAGGGGCCTAGGATTAGATACAAGTTTATGAAGCGTAATTATTATGAAATAGTCCGCTGCCGACGGCCGAACAATGCCGGAAGCTGACCGCTCGCTTGCCGGGAGCAGTTTCTTCCTGGTAGCGCTAACAGTGGGTAGCGTTTCCCGGCGAACGCCCTGTATAAACATGTGCACCTTATACGACATCGTGTCTAGTACAGTGCTCCACAGTAAATATGTATACAAAGATAATTATTCAGCATCTCGTCAATTCTGGTAAGTTTTCCACAATGTTTTCACATTTAGTCTTTTCTCTCATGTTAAAACGTGTTCATGACACTTACTTGAAATCAATTTTCAACGCAGGAACAAACTTTACTAGGCACGAATCTCACTTAAGGAAAATTTAAAACCAAATGTAAATACCATAGTAGCCTGAAGATGGATCCACAGGGTCCGGAATGCATTGTGTAATACAACAAAAGTTGTATTCTAGTGACTGAAGGCTGTTTCTCATTCTAACTTTTGCACGATCCAAATTGCCGTGAGCAGCTTTTCAGCTCGACGGAGTATCTCTTTATTGTAAGGACGGTGCAGTGTGGAAAGAGACAGATCGCTTATTAGCTGCTGGTGAATTTGTCACAGTGTATTGACGTTGTGTTAGTATTCGTGTATCAGCTTAGATTGTGCTTTATTTTACTGGTTCGCCTATGGAGATACAGTTTTGTTGGGCCTGAGTTTTCTGAATATTAGAGGAGTCTGAAATACGTTTATTTGAATAAACCTAAAATATAAATACTGTGATAGCGAATATAGTTTGACTATTTCAACAGGCATCGTGCATGATAGCTGGTTGATATGTCTGAGGCAGCTCGTGCCAACAGAGCTTATTTTATGACTGTTTTAATAGACTTCTTGTCTGAACTCCGTCCTTATCTCTACGTGACCTAACTTAATAAAATCAGACTGTGTAAATAAAGTTATACTTAAAAAAATTACATGTGTATTGTGCTAGTGGTCGACTGCAATAGTGATTCGCTTTTTATACGACTGTCTATCTACTAAAGATGTGCGTATGCTGTACACATTATACCATAAATTGGATTGCTGAATATTTCATTGTACAGCCAGCGTATGCAAAGAAAGCGTCTACCTTACAACTTTTTATCAATCTAGCACGGTAAAGTTGATATTTCTGAATGTGTATTTTATGTAGCGTAATAAAATGTATCCCAGCACTTAACCACACCCTAAAGGAACAGGTAAAAGAAAAACGGCATGCAAATTTCAGCAGAGGTTCCAACAATCAGCTACATTGAAGATATACAGGGTGTTACAAAAAGGTACGGCCAAACTTACAGGAAACATTCCTCACACACAAACAAAGAAAATATGTTATGTGGACATGTGTCCGGAAACGCTTACTTTCCATGTTAGAGCTCATATTGTGGACGGCTGTGATACAATGCGCCATTCTCCAGGGCTGCATCAGCGCATCAGGGATTCCATGCCACGGAGGGTGGATGCATGTATCCTCGCTAACGGAGGACATTTTGAACATTTCCTCTAACAAAGTGTTTGAAGTCACGCTGGTACGTTCGGCTGCTGTGTGTTTCCATTCCATCTTTAATGTGATTTGAAGAGAAGTAATAAAATGAGCTCTAACATGGAAAGTAAGCGTTTCCGGACACATGTCCACATAACATATTTTCTTTGTTTGTGTGTGAGGAATGTTTCCTGAAAGTCTGGCCGTACCTTTTTGTAACACCCTGTATTTGTGAAAATTCAGTCTTCTCCGGTTTAATTCTTCAACATAGATTTCACGGGTAACAGTAGTTTTAGCCCAGTTAGTCTGTCTACAAACCAAACAGCCAATTTGGAAGACCAATTTGTTTCGTTTAGGTGAACAAGTCTTTACCATCTCGTCTGAAGCTGTTTTTTGAAGAGCCGTAATTACTTGCAGCGTATTGTGGTCATTCATATTGTGGCAGCAATGCACGGGTCATCGCAACCATTTTTTTTTTTAACTGTAGCCTGAAAGGAGGACTAATATAGGGTCTGACCTTAGGTGACAAGGATCGGAAAGGAGGTCGGCCATGGTCTTCGAAACTAACCAGCTAGGCATGGGAAAAATATATTGATGTATCGAAATATCGATATTTTTCATAAAATAATCGATATTTTTATTCACGATAAATGTAAAATCAATATTTTATTTGGAATTTCAATTTTAAGTATCAATTCGATATTCTTGTTGGAACGCAACTCAATATCTAATCCAATATGTTACGTTTAGGCCCTGTATTGGATAAATATTAGTACATATCCGATCTTCTGAAACTGTCTTAAAAAATTAAATTCGTCAAAAATTAACAGTTTTTCATCAACGCGGTTAAAAAGCTGTTAAATTTTAACAGGTTTACGTTAACGTCATTTTTGACAACTTATTTGTACATTAACGGTTATGTTATTTTTGTAGTTGAAGAATACTCAATAAGCGTCCGTGTTACGACGTGGAACTTTGAATTAAATTAACAGCTTCTGTTTTCAACTGTTTTTTTTTATTGATAAATAACAGTTAATACGTTGACGAAGTATATACCTGATATGCCAAGCCTCTTCTGGTTTCTGCAGTTAACTGGTGCAAATTGGTACATAAGGGAGGGGTGAGAAATAGAGTTGAGAATTACAGGCCAATCAGTTTGACATCAGTGGTAGGTAAATTAATGGAAACATTGATATGCAACCACATCACAAATATATGTGAGGAACGTAAGTGGTTTTCAAGCAGCCAACATGGTTTCAGGCAAGGATATTCATGGGAATCTCAGTTGGTGGGATATATGCAAGATATTTCAGATGAAATGGACAAGGAAGGCCAAATTGATAGTGTAGCACTAGATCTGTCTAAGGCGTTTGACAGAGTAAGCCATAAAATGGTAGTAAATAAGGTAAAAACCATTGGAGTGGATAAGAAAGTCATTTGCTGGGTAGAAGAATTTTTAAAAGGTAGAAAACAGAAAGTTAGGGTAGGAAATGTAGTATCAAAAGAAGTTGAAGTAAAAATGGGTGTGCCACAGGGTAGCGTATTGGGACCATTGCTATTCATTATTCTAATGAATAATTGTGTTGATTGTTTACTATCTGAAATTAGATTGTTTGTAGATGACATAATGCTGTATAAAAGAATCAAAACGATAGAGGATTGTAAACAGTTGCAGGGTGATCTAGACAGGATATCTAATTGGGTTGGTAAACATGGAATGAAGATAAATGCAAAGAAGAGTCAGCTTATTAGATACAAAAATAAAAAACAAAAGGTTAATTATGAATATAAGGTGGGGAAAGAATTGCTTGCTGAAGACTTGAAATGTAAATATCTTGGAATTACTTTTGATAACAAGCTTAACTGGGCAGGACACATTGGACAGGTGGTAGGAAAAGGTTTCAAAGTTCTGCACTTGTTGGAGAGAGTGATGAGGGGATGCACGAGAGAAGTAAAGGAATTGGGTTACAAAACTTTGGTCAGACCATTGCTCGAATATGGTAGTGTAGTATGGGACCCACATTTTGTGTATCAAATACAGGAGTTGGAGAGGGTGCAAAAGAGGGCTGCTAGATTTGTTTCTGGAAATTATCGCAGAATGCAATCAGTGACAGATATGATAAAGGAGCTGGAATGGGATTCATTGCAAGACAGGAGGAGAATGAGGAGCGTCATGGGCATGTACAGGGCATATACTGGCGATGAGGCATGGAAAGATATTGCGATAGGTATGAAAAGTAGTGCATGGAAGGGAAAAGATGACTATGACCACAAGCTGGCACTCGATTTCAGGCACAAGGGTGTAGGAAGATTCTCTTTTTTAGGTAAGGGTGTCAGGGATTTGAATGAGTTACCAAGAGAAATTATGAATAATTTACCGAAAACTTTGAAGGAATTTAAAGATAAAATTTGTAGAGGGCAAATGTAGGTAGGTGCAGGATAGGGGGAAGATGGGTGTGTAGGGAAATTGCCACCGGAGCCTGTGCTCCATTGCAATTAAATTAAATTAAATTAAATTTCTAGATAATTACTCTCTTTAGCAAAAATATCAATAAATTGGCATATCGATATTTTTTCGATATCAATACTGTTTGTATATATTGATACGATATTCATCGATATATTTTTTTATTTGCCCATCCATAGAACCAACCTGACATCCACCTGGAGGGACTACTGGAAACTATGGAAAGTCTTACTCAGGATGGCTGGACTGGGTTTGAATCCCCATCCTCCAGCGTTGACTCGGCGGCTTGCATAGTGCAATATCTCTAATCACTACAAACATTTCGATTGGGAGAAGCCAGGCACTAAACGTCATAACATCAATACCACGGGACATTTTAAAATATTCGGACACTTCAAATCTCAATTTGCACACATTGCATCAATATGGAACATCTATTGGTTGCACTAACTTTGAAATCTTATCAAAATCCCTCCATCAGAGTTAGTACGAATAGCGGTCAACGTAAGTTCCTTTTCACATTAAAAGTGTTTATGGCCAAAGATATGAAGAATTTCAAGGATTAACTTGCCAAGAAACTGGTTGACAGACATAAAGCGCTGCTTTCCCAGGTAGCCAACTGTCCAGATAAATCACATGGGACATCCTGCGAAAGACGTATCCCAGGCGATTTGTCTGACGCCCGGATTCTTGGCAATTTACTCTGGACCAGAATAGACCTGCTGATATTTTTTAAAAATATCGATTTTTTTTAATATATCGATATTTTTATATGTGTCTGTATCAAATTTTAGAATATCAAAAAGAAATACCGATGTTTCGATATATGGAATGAATTTTTAAAAGAAGAATAATAAATTGGTCAATCCGGAAATTAGTAACACTTTTAAAAAATAATTAAAATTTATTAAACATTTCAAATAAGAAATTAATGGAAACTTTATGCCATTGTGCTGTCAGCAATTATTAACAAAATAAAATTGTAGTTTAAAAAACTAAAAACACGCTTTCGTAGTAATGTGAACTAAAAGGTTAAAAATAATCTTTAAATATAAAGATTTTGTTTAACAGTGATGGGACGTCCCACAGTACAGGATAAATTAATTTTTTTGAATAAGCTTAAAGAATAAAGTCACTGATTACAAAATTAAGTTTAATGTTTTTAAAAAAAGCATGGGGTGCTATATCAGTTGTCTTATATTTTTTGTCGTTGTAAAGGTAGAGTCATTGTCAAAAGTTGTATAGAGAGCACCCCACGCTTTTTTTTTTTTTTTTTTTTTTTTTACATTAAAGTTAATTTTGTAATCAGTGACTTTATTCTTTAAGCTTATCAAAAAAAAAAATTTATTCTGTATTCTGGGACGTTCCATCACTGTTAAACAAAATGTTTATATTTAAATATTATTTTTAACCTTTTAGTTCACATTACTACGAAAACGTGTTTTTAGTTTTTAAACTACAATTTTATTATTAACTTTTTAGTTCAGATAGTTTCAAAAGTATGTTTCCTACTGTTGGATTTTCTTCGCCAATCTCTCTTTATCTTTGTGTTGTAGTTTCATTTTTAATTATTACTTTCACGAGATAAATACAATTAAATGGCAGCTCAGCCAGAGGTCCAATAGCAGGGTAAATGTGGAAGACTACTCTTCTATAATAGTACGAAGTAATGTTTCGAATACTCACTATTCAACATCACGTTAAGTGACTGCAGACAGAGAAACCTTTCTGGATAGGAGACAGTGGAAGACGATCGTCATCAGCAACCAAGGCTCGTAAATCATCACACCCGGGAAACTGGAGATGGTCAAAGTAACGAGAATAGCAGGACGTTGCTAAGAGACTGCTGTATTGTCAACGGTTCTTAAAACGTGTGCAAATTTTTTCTGTTTTTACTGCCAAAGTAATGATAATATCAAGATGTAGCTATGAAATTATTGTAATCAGTTATCAATACATCAGCAAAATTTCAAACAATTCGGACATCTGGAATTGGGTTAAAATTAAATTGCAAAATTTCACGACATTCAACCATTTTGATTTTGTTACTGTCAAAGTAATTAGAATAGCAGGATATAGCTATGAAATTATTGTATTGTCATCGGTTCTTAATATGTGTGCCAAATTTCAACCAGCTCGGACATCTGGAAGTGGGTCAAAATGGAGTTGTAAAATTCCGTAATATTTATACATACATACATACATACATACATACATACATGCATACAAGTCAAGCTAATATAAAGCGTGTAAAAACATAATGTCTACCAATATTTTTTATAAATAGTCGTTGTTTGACTATTCCGTTTATTTAGCGCAATAAGATTAGTCGTTAATGGAATTCTTACAAGTGCTACAAATATATAAGAAGAAATAAAATATTTTAAAGTGTTTATGGTCATCTGATGATCTTGAAATATTCGACTGATATAAATGTTGGCATGAATCTTATTAGAACCTTGCGCATGAAAACTTCTTTTTTCATATTTTTCAAGAGAAATTGCTCGTGTCTATGCCAAAGAGATGTCGTTTAATCTTACATTAAGTGAAGTTTGTCCTTCTTTTATGCTCCACCATAATGTATTTCGTTAGATTTGGTGCTGCACAAGAAACATCTATGCAGAAGCAGACTGCAATTTTTTGAAGTGGACATCCTGAATGGTTGCTTTGGTAGAAACCAAATTCTTGTCTAAGGACAGCGGTCCATGGTTAATGACTTTGAGCAAAGCACTTTGTACCGACAAACCAATCGTCTCATTTCTTGTTTTGATAAAGTAATATAGTGAGTGGAAAAAAGATATTACAGTCTAAATAACTTACGTGAAAAACGGAAAATGACAACTTTATTTTTTATATAATATCGATGCCCATATGAAAATTTTACTATCCAAATATGGATATATCGTCTCGAAAAATACGGGTCAGAAATATCGAAATTTTCAAAAAAGTAATATCGATATTTGGCTATATGAGTTGCGAATAGCACACGTGAGCACAGGACGTGTGAGGAGTTGTTTGTGAGGATGAGGACGGAGGTGTGACGTCATGCAGTGCTCAGGGACAGCCTGCCTGATGCGGTCTGTTTGACTTTCGCATTGTGCCCGAAACCTCAACGCGAGTGTGCTTAACCTCGAAGGCGACATTTAATAAATACTCACCTATGGCACATCACCGCGACTTTAAGGCGATGACGGCATTAAAAGTTTACATAGTGTCCAATGTGGCGATAAACAACGTGGTTTTTCTTTTTCGAATTCATAAATATTGCGAGTTACATTCTTGTATGTCTTGTGATACGGCGGTTTTAGTAACGTGGAATGGTACCCCAAGTTATCCCTTCCGTTTTTAGCGACTTTACCGAGCGTGGTGGTGTAACGGCTAGCGTTCTGGCCTCGCATTCGGGAGGACGGCGGTTCGAATCCCCGTCCGGGTATCCAGATTTGGGTTTTCCATGGTTTCCCAAATCACTCCAGGCAAATGCCGGGATGCTTCCTTCAAAAGGCCATGGCCGAATTCCTTCCCATTCCTTGCCCCCCATTCTTTACCGTCTCTAAAGACCTCGCTGTTAGAGAGACATTAAGAAGATAAAAAAAATGTAGCGACTTTGTGTCTGTTATACTAGACGCAAGTATAAGATTAACATATTTCATTCACCCCCAGAAAGAATTTAGCGTCACACAACATTGCAGCATTCAAGTTTTGGAACTGTTAAGTAAACCTGTGTGCTCGTAATGACCTGGTGACTGGGTTGTTTACCGGCTGCGCAATCCGCGCTCATCCCAACACGGTAATCCTGCCGGGTATAGGAGAACTACAGCTTAACGTGGAATCCGAACGTACTTCATGTTTCACAGTGCCAGAGGTCGAATTAAAAGTGTTTGAAAATCTCCCGACACCGCGATTCGAACCTGGGATCTTTCGATCCCCAGTCAGACGGCTTAACCACTGAGCTTCCAGACGGCTCCAGGGACTAAAATTCGTGTCTGTCTATTCGGGTAAACTGGATCCACGCAAAATCTACTGTAGGAATTAAATGGTGTTTTGAATAACTTACACATCCTATCAGCTCTGGGCGTAAACAGGATACGCTTCATTTTGATGTGAATTCTGAAAGCTGATAAATTTTAGATAAAATTGTTCCCAAATTAGTAAAAAAATTTCGTTAAATGCGGTTCACGCCAAAAAATAGTGGATGGATTTAGCTACTTCTCGCGGTCGAAATGTTGGTGGTAATTTCGGCGTATGAGTGGTATCGTATTATAAGAAGAAATTAAATTACCTTTTTGCTGCTAATGATGTGTTAATTGATACATAATCGGCTCGTACATTTACAATCCACATAAACAACGTAAGAAACATTCTTATATATATATATACATATATATTATTCTTATTGGGTTTCTGTTTTGTTCTGCGTATTAGACATAGCCCTCATGGATTCTTTGATTTGTCCATCCGTCGTAACTTGCGAAATGTTTAATTTATAAACATAGTAATTAAGCAGTCTTTTAGTAGTTACACGATTATAAAGTAAAATTTAGTGTGTGGGACTGAAAATAATAGGTAGGGGGTTGCTATAAATAATGTTTAAGCATATCTCTATCTACGGGCTCTGAAAACGTTTACATTTTATAACATATTTTTCAAAAATAACTAAAATATGTATGTCCCACATTCATTTCCGACGCTACTGATATTTATACTCCTAAAGATTACGGGAAAAGAACCGCGATCTTTGTGGAGTTGCTGGTTTTTGTACAATGAATGAATCACTACATTAAACAAATTTGATTCTTAGGAAAGTAATTCCAAAGACAATTCCATGAATAAGACAGTAAATGTGTCGTTAAAATACTCCAATAAAAAAATCGAAAATATAGTTTATAATTTGTATTAAGGTTCATATTATTCTAGAATTAATTATAGGCTATACATCATTTGAAAAACTATTTCACAGACGTATTAATGAAGTGAATTTAAAAATAGTTTGATTTATTCAAAGTTTTACTAAAAAAAAAATCGATTTTTTAAGGGGAGGAGTGGAAATTGAATTTTACAGGGTATGAATGTTGGTGAGCCGTTGAGGGCGAGTATTTTGCAGGGCTGTCCCTGAGAACGAGCGCGTGTAGAGTGACGGAGCTGGGGATGTGACTGATCATGTGGAAACAAACTACCAGAACCCACATGTCATAACGCGAAGCATATTGTTTTAGGTAGTTATAGGCAGAATCGTATTAGGAGCTAGGGGCGGGAAGGAATTTGGCCATGGCCTTTTGGATTAAGCTTGGAGTGATTTCGGGATACCACGGAATACCCAAATACAGATGGGCGGACGGAGTCGAATCCATGTCCTCCTGAATGCGAGACCAGAGCGGATCTAATCTACCTAAATACACACAAAAACAGAGAAGTCGCGACAAGAAAACTAAAACAAACAAAAATTCATTTCGCTTTTTGTAGATGCGGTTTCGACAGATGATCCTTCCAAGATATACGATAGGGAATTTTCAGTACAATTGTTCCCGCTCGGGTTCTGTAGTGTATAAGCGTTTTTGTGAGTACGAACGATGGCAAAATTATGTAAATGTGGGATGAATGCAGTGAGAGGTTTTTGAAATATTCAGGCTTTCAATATGTAACATTTCAACATGCCATATCACTGTCTCACAATACAAACAGCGCACATGTAATCCTCCATCCTTTCCTATCTTGTGCTAGCCTCTTCATCTCTACATACCCCTTACAACCCCTCAATTATCTGCTTCATCTTTATATATAAAGATGAATGTATGTTTGTTTGTTTGTTGGTTTGTTTGTTCTTCATACAAATCCACAGTTTTCATCCTATCTCGATGAAACTTTGCACACTTATCCTTTGAAACAAGGAGAAAAATACTGTCTACATTTGGTTGAAAAATTATCTGTATAAATAACACATTTTGTCTCATAACTTCGAAATACGGCGATAGGCAGACACGTTGGATGTGGACGTCTCCAGACCGTGTTTCCGTATAGTGGACTGGCAGCTCAGTGGCTAAAGAGCGTGGTCTCCGGTTCAAATCTCCATGGAGGCTAAGATTTTTAAAAATTGTTTTTCATCGTAAGAGTTAGGCCTGGGCCGTATGTTATTTGGATTGAATGTTAAACTGTAGATATTATAAATTTAGGGGTGCAATGCGAGGCAAATCGTAGGTAGTCTTGCAATTTTGTAGTTGCACACTTTTTATGTTATAATGATCCCTCAGGTGTTGTTCGCAGTCAGTGTGTGAGTGTGAACCACAGTAATACTAATATAAATACGGAAGTAAGTCGCTGTCTTTTTGTTACGTTTTGACGACTAAATGGCTATATCGTTGTGATGGAATTTTATAGGGAAATCTGTATGAAGGGCACAGGATATTTTTTCCAGTATGATTAACAGTTGTAGTCACGAAATTTTGAGACCTTATCGAATGGTGCCAGAAATATGTTGGAAATTGATTCTCTTCAAGAGGCAGGTTCGACGGTAGAATGATATAGTGATAGCTTTCCTGTCATATTATGCCGACTCGATATTGTTTGGGACCAATCCTTCGTTACCAACAACTTTCTATATTTAATTCTGGCAAAAAAATTCTTAATCCACACGTACGAAGTCGCGGGTACGAGGCTAGTATATTCTAATCGCTTTCGACTATTTCCTCCACCATCAAATTAACCAATCCAGCATGCCTCAAAATATGACCTACCAGCCTTTCTCTTCTTTCTGTAAGCTTCTTCCATAAACTTCTTTCCTCAATACGTTTCATTTCTTACTTTGTCTGTCCACTTAATTTTCAGCAATTTTCAATGCTTCAATTTTCTTTCTTTCCAGTATTCCTAAAGTCCATGTTTCTCTACCTTAAAGTGCTGTGCTCCACACAAAGAGTTTTAAAAAGTTCTTTCTAATTCCTAGATCAATATTGAAACTAAAAGGTTTGATACTTTTTAAAATATCGATATATCGAAAATCAGATATTTTTTTAAAATATCAACAGCCCTAATCGAAACTGAAATCTTTGTACCGCGCTCAGTTCTGTTAAGTTCCCGTTTATCCAGTCGTCCTTTCTTGCGCCCTGTTCCTCATTATCTTTTACAACGCTCCAGAGTAATTCGTTCATAGGGTATGACACTAACGGCATCTGGTAGTTGCTCGCCGTAAATAGACGAGCAGTGTGTCTTAAATCCCTAGATGGCAGCATGGGGCAAGAACAGCTGTGACACACAACTATAAACTGTGCAAGAGTGTGTATAAACTGAAGTTCAAATGTAATAATACCCGACGGGAAACAGTACTACCAACTTCGGAGAAGAAAAAGTCTAGTCCGCGAGAGAGCGTGTTTAGTAGAAGTTGGACAACAACAACAAGATGGCGACGGCTGACAAATGAATTGCTGTAAGGTATTACATGTTTATGGCTCTAGTCGACGCACGCTTTGAAAAAAAAAAAAAGAGCAGCTACCAACACTATTTAACAACCATCAAGCTGTACAATTTTAAGATTCCGTCGAACAAGATGTAATATGTTGTAAACTCTAACTGTAAATTTCACCGCAGTAGATGAAGACGTGAAAAGCGTGCGGCAATAAACAAATAAAAAACACTTGCAGAGGCGTACTTTATTAAAAGCTACAAAAAAGGTAAAAAATTACGAAAACTTTTTCACTGTAAAAAAGGTTCTGAGACAAGTATAATTTCAACAACGTTATAACGATTAATAATGTTATTATTTTAAAAAAATGCTACTGTCATCTACAAAAATAATGATTTTAACCGATATTTCGTGCTAACCTACGTTTCGTGAAAAAGTTCAGTGATTAATTAATTAAATCCCTGCTACTCGTCTGAAAAAAAAATGAAAAAATAAAATGTGACCTGGTCGTAGTATCTGCTACTGAAAACGGAGCGCAGAAAATAAGATATTTAAGTACTACGTAGGTTTAAACGAAATACTGTACATATAATTTGAAAGTAAAATATATAAAACTACACAGAAATGAATAGGTAACGTTCGTTTTCAGCTAATTATGTAACGACATAGATGTACAGAGCGCAAACGATTTCCGGCCGGTTAATGACCAAACTCGCCTTTTTTTATTATTCATTGATCAGCTAAATAAGTGCCTGAAAAATGGCACACGGCAACATCCCAGACAATAATAATAAAAAAATATCCCAATTATTGAACCTATGGTTTCTATCTTTCCTTATTTCATAAAGCAATATTGATAACTCAAATGAAACATGTTTTACTTTTAACGTTTAGGAGTCCTGTTTGACTGTGTGCTTTGTTTGTTGCAGGTCAGTACCTTGGTACCTGTTGTCAGTGCTGCCAACTTCTCGGCACTCACCCAAACACAGGTAGAAAAGTACTTTGAATAAAAGTGGGGTAAATCTGCAAGTGGCTCAGCTACGTGTCCCGCTGCAGTAGCTGGTCACGTGTTGCTGTGGAAGGTTCGGTCGGCGCGGCCAATCAGTGGTCTCAGCTACACGTCATGGCCACTACCCCCGCTAATGTCTGGGGCGTCTAGCAATCCCAGATCAAACC
>JARYHS010007075.1:14638398-14764636 GCA_031002005.1 Vandiemenella viatica
TCAAGATATACTGACAAAGCATCACACTACTACTCCTTGGATTCTGTTTTATTTTTTGACTTCAGTTATTTATTTGTTCGGTTTTATAAAACGTATTAAAATAAACTGAACAAGTGAATCAAGGTAATATTTAAATTAATGCACACATCTTTGTGCTTGAACAGATTCTCACCTAAGATGACTACATTACTTTTCTGATTGGGTTTATATTGTTTTTTAACTTTGGTTACTTATTTCTTCATTTTTCTGAAATGTTGTAGATTAAATTAAACTTAATACTTTAAACAATCGACCGCATTATAGATTATCAATTGAATAAACGTAATTGAATTATGATATTTAATTTACGGAAAACATTTTTGTGGCTAATTTCGATTTTAAAACCTGATAGCGTGTTGCCGTTACTAAGACCACAACATCATACATTAACACTTCCATAAACGTAAGTGAACTGTGATTTTTAATTATCTGTAAATATCTTTGAGCTTAATATCAATATTAAAACCTGACAGCATTTTGCTCTTTATTCGGTATCAACTTTTAAAAAGGTTACTTTCTTAGATGAATTTTTCACTCAGCTAGTTTCTCGTCGATAATGTATCCACTCTAATATGTGAATTTCTTAGTTAACCGTTACGTAAATAATATTTTTAATGTGGACACACGTCTAAAACTGACTAGAGGCTACGCTTAATGATATTATTCTATACTTCTTCCTGGGTTAGGTTAATACTAGTTTGCAATACTCGTCGTGGATAATTTTTCGCGTAGCTTTAGTTTCTTATGTTTCATATATTATATTGCGCTAAAACACAAGAGAAGTATAATAAGAAACTATCGCACATCAGATGAAATTTGCTTTCTTTGCTTCTTCATCTACATCTACATATATATTCTGCAATTCACAAAATTGTGGGTGGCAGAGGGTGCTCAGCACCAAAGCTAATCTCTTTGCTGTGCATTCCAATCCCTAATGGTACGAGGGAAAAAAGAATTCATATAAGAATCAGTCCGGCACCTTATTTCTCTAATTTTATCTTTCCTGTCATTCCGACCCAAATAGGTTGGTGGACGAAGTATTTCACTACACTTTTAAGCGAAAGTTGGAGTACGCACATTTATCAATAAGTGCGTCGTCTACCTACCAGAGACTCCCAGCCTAGTCTACTAATCAGTTCTGTGACGCTTTCATAAGGACTGTAGCAAGCGGTCACGAATCGAGCGGCTCTTCTCTCTACTTTTTCTATACTTTCGATCAACCCCTTACGAAACGGATCCCAAATGGCACAACAATAGTCCAAATGAGGACGCACAAGAGATTTGTACGCTGTCTCCTTTGTTTGTTCATTACAATTTTTCAAGATTCGACCTATGAATCGTAGCCTAGAATTTGCTCTACCTACTAACGAATTAATGTGTATGTCCCATTTCATGTTCCTTTGTACTGTTACTCCCAAATATTTCATAGAATCGACCATATCAATAACTGAACTGTTTACCTCGTATTTCTGAACAATCGGATTCTTTTTGTTACTTATTCTCATTGTCTTGCACTTTTTACAATTTAGAGTAAGTTGCCACTCAGCGCAAATAACATCCAGATCGCGCTGAATTTCTAAGCAATCGGCCAAATTTCTTACTTCCCTACAAATAACCGCATCATCAGCAAACAATCTAAAAAGGCTTTTCACTTTGTCTCCGAGATACGTTAATATTTGGTGCTACAGCGAAAGGGGTAAAGCATTTCATCTTACACGAGCGAAGCAGCTGGAAAATGTTGGTTCCCGGTACAACACTGTGCCGCTAGTTAGTTTCTATCACACTAACGCGCAATGCCACAGAGTATAGTTGGCCATGAACTTTGGAAGCTTTGGGCAGAAACAGATATTTGAGGCGGAAATTTGAGAGTTGGAGTGTGGGAAAACAGACTCAAATCAGTAGCGAGGAACGAGTTCGTCTGACCCTCATGTCTTTGCGCTTTAGTACCCACCATTAAACATTCCAGTTAAAAATAAAATTTCCGTACCCTCAAACATAGCTGTGCGTTCAGTTGAGGAAGTATTTTTAACTGTTACTACCTATTCTAGGTCCCGATAGAAGGTCTGGCAGTAATGACCAACATGTCGACGCGTGGCGCAGCGCTACAGCGGTAGTGAAAAACGCAAAGTTTCGCAAGCTGTGCGGAGATGTGAAAGGCTAGGGGTTTTTGTGTGTCTAGAGTTGGCAGCATTGCAGACTTCTCGTGTTGCTGCTGACGAAAGGACTGTACTAAGCGTGGGAGTCGGGCGTCTGCACTAATGACAAAGAGAACGGCTCACCAATAAGGAACCTCGCACAAAACACTCTGCTCAATAACACCAACACCTCAGCAACAAAATCACTATCGGTAATAGAACAATCACATATCATTGCTGAGCCAAGGTAGCTGGCTGGCCTATTAATGGCCAAAGATATCGTTCCTATCTTCAGTTTATTTCTTCATCTCTAAATACGCACGTCCTATATTATCTGTCTCATATATTCTAATCTCTGTCTTCCTCTACAGTTCTTACCTTCGACTGTTCCCTCCACTAACAAATTAACCAATCCAGCCTGTCTCTTCTTCCTGTAAGCTTCTTCCACAAACTTCTTCCCTCGCCCCCCATTTCCGAAACTCGTTTATTTCATACTTTATCTTCCCACTTAATTTTCAGCATCCTTCTCTAGCAAAACATCTGAAATGCTTCAACTTTCCTTCTTTCCGTTATTCCCAAAGCTCAAACAAAAAATGTTATCTATGGCGTTCGAATCCCCGTCCGGGCATCCAGATTTGGGTTTTCCATGGTTTCCCCAAATCACTCCAGGTGAATGCCGGGATGCTTCCTTCAAAAGGCCATGGCCGAATTCCTTCCTATTCCTTGCCCCCCATCCTTTCTCGTCTCTAAAGACCTAGTTGTTATAGGAGACGTTAAGCAGTAAAAAAAAAAAAAAATCTATGGAAGTGTTAACATAAGGTACGATATTTTGAATTTGGTGCAGTTCCTCAAATGATTTTCAGAGTCGTTTAATGCTTCATAAGTACTGAATATCAGTACTAATAAAAGTCTACTTTGGTCATCGTGTCCGTACAGCTTGCGTTGACGTGCCAAATATAAAATGAAGGCCATGAGCGTCTCTTAGTAACAAGTTGAGCAACGGTGGGAAAAGAATCGCTGGAACACTCCGCTGAATGCGTAAGTTTTGACGGGTTTCAATGTTGGTGTTAAAATAAATAATTAAGTTTCACACAAAAGTTCAATAAGGCTCTATCACATAGTATGCTGCAAACACTATTGTTTCCCATTCCGATAATACGTTTCATTTTACATTATCCTATTTAAAAGTGAATCGATAGAGTGAAGCAAATGTGAAATGTAAAAATAAACGTTTATTCGACATTGAAATATCCTTAACACATCCTTTTAATCAACTTAAAGGGAGACGGTGGCAGTCTTCCACTGATTTATTGGCAAATCTAAATATATTTCATTTCATTTCCAATCTCATTGCTTTTGATATTTTATTCAGAATTTTTAATAAAATATTAATGCTGTCAGAGTATTTTGAATTTTTTATTACATTATTTTTTTGAGGTACACTTTTTTATCATTTACAGTCAAAGTTATTAAATTATTAATCTACACTAATAAATGTACAATTAACTGCAGTAAGTCTTTGATAAATTATTTCAATTATTTTCTGTGATATTTTGCATTTGAGGTTTTTTTTGCAGCCAAATTTTACACATATTACTAACCATAAAACTTGTTAAAATTGATTGATTAAAACTTTATCTCACTTAAATGTTTCTTCCACTTGGAAGAATGAGTGTGCCAAATTTTATAGAAATCCTTCAGGTAGTTTCTGAAATAAGTGTACCTGAGAGAAGAAAATTTTAAAGTTGCAGAAAAATCAATTTAAATTTTACATGAAAACTTTTTTATTCGTCCACCAAACTGACATTTCCTCCACAAACAGAGCACTTTCAAGCTTTCCTAAGGGCTTCTACTACCAATTCCAGATACACAATTCTGAAACCTGTGTTTCTGTCATGTTTTGTTTCTTCTGACACAATATCCTTGCCAAGTTTTACTTTGGATACACTTGAAGGCAAGCTAATGTTTACATCAACAGGCCTAGACCTAACCTCAACGTCAATTTTTCTCCTTATATTGGAAATATGGGACTTACTGTATTTTTTTAAATACTTTACCAGGCCTAGGCATTGTAAAACCATATCAATATATCCAATATTCCAGAAAGAATCACAAAATAAATCCAATTTCACATAAATTCTACTATGCAGCACAAAAAGTGTTTACAAAACTTCATAACCTTTTATACAACACTGCTTGGATCATAAAATGGCTCCACAGCCTTCTGTATATCACTGCTGTTCTGTATACAAAAAATCACAGCCTTCTAAAGCTATATATCCACGTTACACAGTAATAAGTAAGCAAGATATTTGTTTCTCCGCTAGATACCTTAAAAAATAGGCGTGGCACATTACACTGTTTACGGTTTTAATATTTTTATACCATTTGTAGCTCGAATTTTAAAGAAAAAAATTGTGATCATAATCCTAACTATATTTCCTTTTAAATAAACAAATAAAAAAAATGATTTTTTCATGATATCTGCCACCGTCTCCCCTTAAGTTGTCAGTAAACCTTTCTTCACATCAGTCTTGATGGTAACCTATTATTCTGTCTGTTAGGGTAAGCTGTTCCGTAGCATGTTATCTTCTATACGTATGTTGTTTCTTTGAACCATTTACTCACAATTTCTTCCTTCATGGAAGTCATTTCAAATTTCACGTTAATAGTACGGTGCATCTTGCGACATATTTCGATTGTGCAACCGTCATCTGCACGTTTGTGCAACGTCTTGCGAGATAAACATGGTTTTATGTGTTGCGTTTGAGACAGCCGTGTTAGCAGGATCCAACGTGTTTCTATTTGTTAGCAGAGTTTCCTATTTCGCAGAAAACTTATGTTCACGTCTCGCTCAGGCCAAACCTTCTCGTAATAACTATTCTCATAATATTTCTAATAAGAATCCCCTTTCTTTCACCTTTCACCTTTCACACTGAAAATTTTTCTTTTAGAATCAGAAATATTGACTAAGTTCTTTGGACAATAATATTCTGTTCACTGCACCTTGCAAATCATTGATGTGATACATTTTCTGCATCAGTAGAAAACGAAGGTATCTAGAACTAGATGATCGACTACTCGAAGATAACAGCATGCTCAACGCATACCAAGGAAATTCAAACAAAAAAACGTGGGAGTAAGATGTGATACAATATTTTTTGTTCATTTTTTACGGCGTTTAAGAAAGTCTGAAAAACAGACCGGAAAATAAAATAATTTAGAGCAGCAACATATCAAACCAGCAAAGAAAATCGGCCCTTGATATATTGGCAGACCTATCAGTAAGGGACCGTGCACAAACTACGTGGCTCGGCACAAGGACCGAGCAGGGCGGTGTAACGGTTAGCGTTCTCGCCTCGCATTCGGGAGGACGGCGGTTCGAATCCCCGTCCGGGCATCCAGATTTGGGTTTTCCATGGTTTCCCTAAATCACTCGAGGCAAATGCCGGGATGCTTCCTTCAAAAGGCCATGGCCGAATTCCTTCCCATTCCTTGCCCCCATCCTTGCCCCCCATCCTTGCCCCCCATCCTTGCCCCCCATCCTTGCCCCCCATCCTTTCCCGTCTCTAAAGACCTCGATGTTAAAAAGAGACGTAAAGCAGTTCCATAAAAAAAAAATCGGTACAAGGGGGGGGGGGGGGGGTTATGGCTGGATGGCTACACTGGGCTACGTGGGGGGAGGGGGGGGGTTTTGAGCCAGGCCACGTAGCTTTCCTTTCATAACAATTTTCACAGTTAAAATGTGGAATAGAACTCACAACAGCATGTGGATATTTATTTACCTCAGTTAATTATCTCCGTAAGTAATTTACAATAGTCTGACAAGAGAAAACAGTACAAAATGTCTTCTGGAATCAAATGGGAAAAAGCTACGTGCTACGTGGGAGGGGGGGGGAGGGTAGAGGCAAAAGCCACGTAGAGCTATGTGGGGGGGCGGGGGGGTTCACAGGAGGCCAAAATGGAGCTACGTGGTTTATGCACGCTCCCTAACCTGTACGTACATGATTTCTCCCTCTACGGTCTCTTTAAGACGTCTTTTTTTCATGTGGTTTTATACCTCATCGAGGTGATTACAGGCGGGAAAGAAATGGGGGCAAGAAACGGGAAGGAATTCGGCCATGGTTTTTGAAGGAACCATCCCTGCGTTCGCCTGGGGTGATTTGTGGAACTCATGTAAAACCAAAATCTGCATGCCTGTACGGGGATTCGAACCCGCGTCCTTCCGAATGCGAGGCCAGATCGTTACCGCTCACCCACCACGCAATCGCTAGCCTCTTGAGATTTTTTGAAGCTTCCAGAAAATTCTATCGTCTATCTATTTTGTAGGGGTATTCAAGTTTCCACGGAGTGTTGTGACTCTGTGAATCTATTTGTTCTAGCAGCACGTCACAAAGTATTGAGGCGATTTTCAAGAGGTTTTCGCAGTCTTTGACGTCACACAGTGAATTGAAATTAGGCGTATTTCTCATTACGCTACCTTACTCAGCTCTACAGCTCCAAATAAAAATCACTTTGGTGCAGGGTAATCTTTAATTATAATCTTGCCATACTTGGCAAGTATCGTGCGTCGTGGGTAAGTGGTAAAGCTCTGGCCTCGCAGTCGGGAGGACGCCGGTTCGAAGCCCCGTCCGCGCATCCGGATTTGAGCTTTCCATGGTTTCACTCCAGGCGAATGCTTCAAAAAAGGTCATGGGCGAATTCCTTCCTGTTACTTCTCGCATCCTGGCCCTAATGACCTCGATGTCGGCGAGGCAAAAAAACCGTAAGGAAAAAAAAAAAACTTAACTTCTCAAGAGGTTTACACTGGGTTTGAAAGCTTAGTGTGATAACTGGATTAGGTCCAGAAAATTAATATTTGATCAGAACAGTAACAAAGGAATAGAACGCTATCGCAGTGCCATCTGCCAATAGTTTCTGTAAGTGTCCGCTAGATGGCTGTAGTATATAGAGCGCGGCGTGTTGTTCGGATAGTCGGAGCAGATTTAACACGATTAAAATTTAATCTAATTTTATCCATAATTCTCAGTTTAATTTTAAATACTAGAGACAATAAAGATCACCGACACGAGATACTCTGACAACGAATAATAATTATCATCTTTGAATAACTTGTAGTACACATAATCTTTAAACTGTTTTGTTGTGTTTATACAGGGCGTTCGCCGGGAAACGCTACCCTCCCAGTCTGTTGCCGTCGGCAACTAGCTGGGACAGTGGCGCCAGCAACTCCCGCCACACGGCACCGTGAATCACCGCACTGTTTAACACCTCCGCTGCCCCAACAGTGTTGTGAATAAACGTTTCTTTGCGGTTTGGCTGGTTTGGGGCTTCATACTCTTACTAATCTGTACCGTGTTTGAGTGTGAGTAAAATTATGGTACGTTACAGTTTTGCAACAAAGAATATTTCTCTACGATACATACGTGAAGAAGAAGTCGTTTAAAAAGTGTCGCAGTAAATTTCGTCGCGAATATCCTGGCGCTTTACTGCCAGCTAAATCAACAATTCTGTGTCTGGTTAAAAAAGTAAGAGAAACGGGTTCATTTTTTAACAAAAAGAGACTGTCGGTCAACCGTATGGGGACATCCATAAATTACGTGAGGTGAAATGGGGGAGGGGGGGGTCCGGCGAAATCTCACCAGATCTCACCAGGGGGGAGGGAGGGGTCTACGGAAATCTCACGTGAGATTTTGCGAAAAATTGGGGACAGTAGAGCCAAAAAAATAGGTCTACAATTTGCGCCAAAGTCGATTTTTGGAGGGTATTTCGTCAAAAAAAAGTCTACAAAAGTTTCCAGGACGATTTGTAGGGGGGGTTCTCACGGACCAGATCTCACCAGAGGGGGGGGGGTCTGGCCAGATCTCACGAAATCTCACCAGGGGGGAGGGGGGGTCCAGAAATCCGGAAAAACACCTCACGTAATTTGTGGATGCCCCCTATTCTCACAGAGGAGAAAATTGACGATATCGCTTTTCGACCAGAACAGTCACCCAAAAAATCATTAAGTCAGTTAGGGCAGCAGGCAGGCGTATCTAAGACGTCAGCTTGGAAAGTAACAAAGCTAGTTCACTTAAAGCCGTACAAAACAATTGTGGTGCATAAAATTACAGAAATAGACCAGGGGCCTAGGATTAGATAGAAGTTTATGAAGCGTAATTATTATGAAATAGTCCGCTGCCGACGGTCGAACAATGCCGGAAGCTGACCGCTCGCTCGCCGGGAGCAGTTTCTTCCTTGTAGCGCTAACAGTGGGTAGCGTTTCCCGGCGAACGCCCTGTATAAACATGTGCACCTTATACGACATCGTGTCTAGTACAGTGCTCCGCAGTAAATATGTATACGAAGCTAATTATTCAGCATCTCGTCAATTCTGGTAGGTTTTCCACAATGTTTTCACATTTAGTCTTTTCTCTCATAATAAAGCGTGTTCACGACATTTACTTGAAATCAATTTTCAGCGCAGGAACAAACTTTACTAGGCACGAATCTCGCTTAAGGAAAATTAAAATCCAAATGTAAATACCATAGACACCTGTAGATGGATCCACGGGGTCCGGAATGCATTGTGTAATACAACAAAAGTTCTATTCTAGTGACTGAAGGCTGTTTCTCATTCTAACTTTTGCACGATCCAAATTGCCGTGAGCAACTTTTCAGCTCGACAGAGTATCTCTTTATTGTAAGGGCGGTGTAGTGTGGAAAGAGACAGATCTCTTATTAGCTGCTGGTGAATTTGTCACAGTGTATTGACTTTGTGTTAGTATTCGTGTATCAGCGAAGGTTGTACTTGATTTTATTGGTTCGCCTGTGGTTGACGCAACCTACAATTCGCATCGGGGTACAGTTTTTTGGGGCCTGAGTTTTCTGAATATTAGAGGAGTCTGAAATACGTTTATTTGAATAAACCTAAAATATAAATACTGTGATAGCGAATATAGTTTGACTATTTCAACAGGCATCGTGCATGATAGCTGGTTGATATGTCTGAGGCAGCTCGTGCTAACAAAGCGTATTTTATGTCTGTTTTAATAGACTTTCTCAACTGAACTCCATGCTTATCTCTACGTGACCTAACTTAATAAAATCAGACTGTGTAAATAAAGTTATACTTAAACAAAATTACATGTATATTGTGCTAGTGGTCGACTGCAATAGTGATTCGCTTTTTATACGACTGTCTACCTACTAAAGATAGGCGTATGCTGTACAGATTATACCATAAACTGAATTGCTGAATATTTAATTGTACAGGCAGCGTATGCAAAGAAAGCGTCTACCTTGCAACTTTTTATCAATCTAGCAGGGTAAAGTTGATATTTCTGAATGTGTAATTTATGTAGCGTAATAAAATGTATCCCAGCACGTAACTACATACTGAAGGAACAGGTAAAAAAAAAAGGGCATGCAAATTTCAGCAGAGGTTCCAGCAATCAGCTACATTGAAGATATACAGGGTGTTACAAAAAGGTACGGCCAAACTTTCAGGAAACATTCCTCACACACAAACAAAGAAAATATGTTATGTGGACATGTGTCCGGAAACGCTTACTTTCCATGTTAGAGCTCATATTGTGGACGGCTGTGATACAATACGCCATTCTCCAGGGCTGCATCAGCGCATCAGGGATTCCATGCGACGGAGGGTGGATGCATGTATCCTCGCTAACGGAGGACATTTTGAACATTTCCTGTAACAAAGTGTTTGAAGTCACGCTGGTACGTTCTGTTGCTGTGTGTTTCCATTCCATGTTTAATGTGATTTGAAGAGAAGTAATAAAATGAGCTCTAACATGGAAAGTAAGCGTTTCCGGACACATGTCCACATAACATATTTTCTTTGTTTGTGTGTGAGGAATGTTTCCTCAAAGTTTGGCCGTACCTTTTTGTAACACCCTGTATTTGTGAAAATTCAGTCTTCTCCGGTTTAATGCTTCAACATAGATTTCACGGGTAACAGTAGGTTTAGCCCAGTTGGTCTGACTACAAAGCAAACAGCTAGCTCGGAAGACCAATTTGTTTCGTTTAGGTGAACAAGTGTTTACCATCTCGTCTGAAGCTGTTTTTTGAAGAGCCGTAATTACTTGCAGGGTATTGTGGTCATTCATATTGTGGCAGCAATGAACGGGTCATCGCATCCATTTTTTTTTATTTTCAACTGAAGCCTGATAGGGTCTGACCTTAGGTGACAAGGATCGGAAAGGAGGTTGGCCATGGTCTTTGAAACTAACCAGCTAGGCATGGGGAAAATATATTGATGTATCGAAAATATCGATATTTTTCATAAACTAAACGATATTTTTATTCACGATAAATCTGAAAACGATATTTTATTTGGAATATCAATTTTAAGTATCAGTTCGATATTTTTGTTGAAACGTAACTCAATATCTAATCCAATACGTTACGTTTAGGCCCTGTATTGGATAAATATTAGTACATATCCGATCTTCTGAAACTGTCTTAAAAAATTAAATTCGTCAAAAATTAACAGTTTTTTCAACGCGGTGATGAAAAGCTGTTAAATTTTAACAGGTTTACGTTAACGTCATTTTTGTCAACTTATTTGTACGTCAACGGTTAGGTTATTTTTGTAGTTCAAGAATACTCAATAAGCGTCCGTGTTAAGACGTGGAACTTTGAATTAAATTAACAGCTTCTGTTTCCAACTGGTTTTTTTAATTGATAAATAACAGTTAATACGTTGACGAAGTATATACCTGATATGCCAAGCCTCTTCTGGTTTCTGCAGTTAACTTGGGGCAAATTGGTACATAAGGGAGGGGTGAGAAATAGAGTTGAGAATTACAGGCCAATCAGTTTGACAACAGTGGTAGGTAAATTAATGGAAAGATTGATATGCAACCACATCAGAAATATATGTGAGGAACGTAAGTGGTTTTCAAGCAGCCAACATGGTTTCAGGCAACGATATTCATGGGAATCTCAGTTGGTGGGATATATGCAAGATATTTCAGATGAAATGGACAAGGGAGGCCAAATTGATAGTGTAGCACTAGATCTATCTAAGGCGTTTGACAGAGTAAGCCATAAAATGGTAGTAAATAAGGTAAAAACCATTGGAGTGGATAAGAAAGTCATTTGCTGGGTAGAAGAATTTTTAAAAGGTAGAAAACAGAAAGTTAGGGTAGGAAATGTAGTATCAAAAGAAGTGGAAGTAAAAATGGGTGTGCCACAGGGTAGCGTATTGGGACCATTGCTATTCATTATTCTAATGAATAATTGTGTTGATTGTTTACCATCTGAAATTAGATTTTTTGCAGATGACATAATGCTGTATAAAAGAATCAAAACGATAGAGGATTGTAAACAGTTGCAGGGTGATCTGGACAGCATATCTAATTGGGTTGGTAAACATGTAATGAAGATAAATGCAAAGAAGAGTCAGCTTATTAGATACACAAATAAAAAACAAAAGGTTAATTATGAATATAAGGTGGGGAAAGAATTGCTTGCTGAAGACTTGAAATGTAAATATCTTGGAATTACTTTTGATAACAAACTTAACTGGGCAGGACACATAGGACAGGTGGTAGGAAAAGGTTTCAAAGTTCTGCACTTGTTGGAGAGAGTGATGAGGGGATGTACGAGAGAAGTCAAGGAATTGGGTTACAAAACTTTGGTCAGACCATTGCTCGAATATGGTAGTGTAGTATGGGACCCTCATTTTACGTATCAAATACAGGAGTTGGAGAGGGTGCAAAAAAGGGCTGCTAGATTTGTTTCTGGAAATTATCGCAGAATGCAATCAGTGACGGATATGATAAAGGAGCTGGAATGGGATTCATTGCAAGACAGGAGGAGGATGAGGAGGGTCATGGGAGTGTACAGGGCATATACTGGCGATGAGGCACGGAAAGATATTGCAATAGGTATGAAAAGTAGTGCATGGAAGGGAAAAGATGACCAAGACCACAAGCTGGCACTCGATTTCAGGCACAAGGGTGTAGGAAGATTCTCTTTTTTAGGTAAGGGTGTCAGGGATTGGAATGAGTTACCAAGAGAAATGATGAATAATTTACCGAAAACTTTGAAATAATTTAAAGATAAAATTTGTAGAGGGCAAATGTAGGTAGGTGCAGGATAGGGGTAGATGGGTGTGTAGGGATATTGCCACCGGAGCCTGTGCTCCATTGCAATTAAATTAAATTAAATTAAATTTCTAGATAATTACTCTCTTTAGCAAAACTATCAATAAATTGACATATCGATATTTTTTCGATATCAATACTGTTTGTATATATTGATACCATATTCATCGATATGTTTTTTTATTTGCCTATCCATAGAACGAACCGGACATTCACCTGGAGGGACTACTGAAAACTGTGGAAAGTATTACTCAAGGTGGTTGGACTGGGATTGAATCCCCATCCTCCAGCGTTGACTCAGCGCCTTGCATAATGCGATATCTCTAATCACTACAAACATTTCGATTGCGAGAAGCCAGGCACTGAACGTTATAACATCAATACCACGGGACATTTTAAAATACACGGGCACTTCAAATATCAATTTGCACACATTGCATCAATATGGAACACACTATTGGTTGCACTAACTTTGAAATCTTATCAAAATCCCTCCATTAGAGTTAGTACGAATCGCGGTCAACGTAAGTTCCTTTTCACATTAAAAGTGTTTATGGCCAAAGATATGAAGAATTTCAAGGATTTGCTTGCCAAGAAACTGGGTGACAGACATAAAGCGCCGCTTTCCCAGGTAGCCAACTGTCCAGATAAATCACGTGGGACATCAGGCGAAGACGTATCCCAGGCGATTTGTCTGACGCCCGGATTCTTGGCAATTTACTCTGGACCAGAATAGACCTGCTGATATTTCTAAAAATATCGATTTTTTTAATTTATCGATATTTTCATACGTGTCTGTATCAAAACGAAATACCGATATTTCGATATAAGGAATGATTTTTTAAAAAAGAAGAAGAATAATAAACTGGTCAATCCAGAAATTACTAACACTTTAAAAAATAATTAAAATTTATTAAACATTTGAAATAAGAAATTAATGGAAACGTTATGCCATTGTGCTCTCAGCAATTATTAACAAAATAAAATTTTAGTTTAAAAAACTAAAAACACGCTTTCGTAGTAGTGTGAACTAAAAGGTTAAAAATAATCTTTAAATATAAAGATTTTGTTTAACAGTGATGGGACGTCCCACAGTACAGGATTAATTTTTTTTTTTTTTGAATAAGCTTAAAGAATAAAGTCACTGATTACAAAATTAACTTTAATGTAAAAAAACATGGGGTGCTATTTCAGTTGTCTTATATTTTTTGTCGTTGTAAAGGTAGAGTCATTGTCAAAAGTTGTGTAGAGAGCAACCCACGCTTTTTTTTTACATTAAAGTTAATTTTGTAATCAGTGACTTTATTCTTTAAGCTTATTCAAAAAAATTAATTTATCCTGTATTGTAGGACGTCCCATCACTGTTAAACAAAATGTTTATATTTAAATATTATTTTTAACCTTTTAGTTCACATTACTACAAAAGCGTGTTTTTAGTTTTTTAAACTACAATTTTATTTTTAACTTTTTAGTTCAGATAGTTTCAAAAGTATGTTTCCTACTGTTGGATTTTCTTCGCCAATCTCTCTTTATCTTTGTGTTGTAGTTTCATTTTTAATTATTACTTCCACGAGTAAAATACAATTAAATGGCAGCTCAGCCAGAGGTCCAATAGCAGGGTAAATGTGGAAGACTACTCTTCTATAATAGTACGAAGTAATGTTTCGAATACTCACTATTCAACATCACGTTAAGTGACTGCAGACAGAGAAACCTTTCTGGATAGGAGACAGCGGAAGACGATCGTCGTCAGCAACCAAGGCTCGTAAATCACACCCGGGAAACTGGAGATGGTCAAAGTAACGAGAATAGCAGGACGTTGCTAAGAGACTGCTGTATTGTCAACGGTTCTTAAAACGTGTGCAAATTTTTTCTGTTGTTACTGTCAAAGTAATGATAATATCAAGATATAGCTATGAAATTATTGTATTGTAATCAGTTATCAATACATCAGCAAAATTTCAAACAATTCGGAAATCTGGAATTGAGTTAAAATTAATTGCAAAATTTCACGACATTCAACCATTTTTCTTTTGCTACTGTTAAAGTAATGAGAATAGCAGGATATAGCTATGAAATTATTGTATTGTCACCGGTTCTTAATATGTGTGCCAAATTTCAACCAGCTTGGACATCTGGAAGTGGGTCAAAATGGAGTTGTAAAATTCCGTTACATACATACATAGATACATACATACATAGATACAAGTCAAGCTAATTATAAAGCGTGTAAAAACATAATGTCTACCAATATTTTTTTTAAATAGTCGTTGTTTGACTATTCCGTTTATTTAGCACAATAAGATTAGTCGTTAATGGAATTCTTTCAAGTGCTACAAATATATAAGAAGAAATAAAATATTTTAAAGTGTTTATGGTCATCTGATGATCTTGAAATATTCGACTGATATAAATGTTGGCATGAATCGCATTAAAACCTTGCGCATGAAAACTTCATTTTCATATTTTTCAAGAGAAATTGCTCGTGTCTATGCCAAAGAGATGTCGTTTCTTCCGCTATGTGAAAATCGTACATTAAGAGAAGTTTGTCATTCTTTTATGCTCCACCATAATGAATTTCGTTAGATTTGGTGTTGCACTAGAAACATCTATGCAGACGCAGACTGCAATTTTTGAAGTGGACATCCTGAATGGTTGCTTTGGTAGAAACCAAATTCTTGTCTAAGGACAGCGGTCTATGGTTAATGGATTTGAGCAAAGCACTTTGTACCGACAAACCAATCGTCTCATTTCTTGTTTTGATAAAGTAATATAGTGAGTGGAAAAAAGATGTTACAGTCTAATTAACTTAAGTGAAGAACGGAAAAATGACAACTTTATTTTTTTATATAATGTCGATGCCCATATGAAAATTTTACTATCCAAATATGGATATATCGTCAAGAAAAATACGGGTCAGAAATATCGAAATTTTCAAAAAAGTAATATCGATATTTGGATATATGAGTTGCGAATAGCACACGTGAGCACAGGACGTGTGAGGAGTTGTTTGTGAGGATGAGGACTGAGGTGTGACGTCACGCAGTGCTCAAGGACAGCCTGCCTGATGCGGTCTGTTTGACTTTCGCATTGTGCCCGAAACCTCACCGCAAGTGTGCTTAACCTCGAAGGCGACATTTAATAAATACTCAACATCACTGCGACTTTAAGGCGATGACGGCATTAAAAGTTTACACACTGTCCAATGTGGCGATAAACAACGCGGTTTTTCTTTTTCGAATTACATTCTTGTATGTCTTGTGATACGGCGGTTTTAGTGACGTGGAAGGTACCCCAAGCTATCCCTTCCGTTTTTAGCGACTTTGTATCTGTTATACTAGACCGGGCCCCTCCTATCACATGCGAAAGGCGACCAGAATTCTTAGCAAATTGAGGACGGCTGCCTCCGCCATGTTAGGGGCAAGTAATCCTGGGAACTTTGAAACCCTTGTATAGTCATATAACAAACCACTGCAGAATGGAGAATTTTATACTGTTAAGGGTCTTCACTTGCTCAAAGAAGATCGAATGACGGTATCCACAAACTAACGACAGAATTTCCACTGACTGTATTAACTTTCAGACTTACTTTCTTTACTCTGAGGAATGTGAAGATTTTCCTCCTTTTCAAGCAGTCTAATGCAGCTGATCCGGAAAGATGTTAACGTTTCAATAACAGAAACCCATTTATAAATATAATGAAGGAAAACTGACGAAACACAGATACACAAACTACTTCTGAAGTTGAGCAATCATTTACTGTTCAATTCAAAGACAGAATCTGACATTCAACACATTGAAATGAAGAATGTGACCGAGCATTCCTTTCAGTCTGAAGGCAACTGGAGAAGGAAAGGTTTTTATCTTTTTTTTGTTAATTATTATACTAAGACCTTTCCCTTATAAAGACTTAACAACTCAGCACATGGCTGCAGGAAATCTAAGCATGATACTCCTTGCTAATCAAATTTTACCAAGGCCAAAAAAAATATAATAAAATACATTTTTCATGTTACATACTACTTGAATGCAAGTGCACCCCCTGGTTTGAAATTATAACCTTGGATATTAAATTCACTTTCCAATCTATTTTTTTACTGTCCAGAAACCACCACCAGTTTAGTTGGCAAGGTGCCAGTGTCCACCTTAATTTGATACAATCATTAATTCAATATCTGGAGAATAAATTTACAGAATTAATATAAGAATATAAGGAAAGTAAATACAAGAAATTAACTTTTTTACTTCTTTTATTCAATAAAAACAACACAGTTTTGTTTAATTTCTGTGTGATTGACAGTTTCTGGTTTTAACTGCATATTTTTGCAACTTGATAATATCTCAGACTGACAAACATATCAATAATTTTCTTTGAAAGTAGAACACGATTTTCAGGATAATTATTTTCAAACATGTGATCCCTAAGTCAGTAAACAAACTATTAAAATTGCATCCTTGCAAAACAGCTATTTTTATTTTAAATCACTTTTCATTACTTTCAAACCACAGTGAATTAATTCATTTCTTATGCATTTTTCAGCAATTCTGTATATATGTACAACACTTGCTGAGAGATAATGCAGTCCCCCATTATCATTAGCAATAATAAACATAGAAGTAGAGGAAAAATTCTTTTCTGTGAACAGAGAAGATGAACAAATGTTGCAAGAGAAAGTCTTTGCAACTTTCATGGCAACAAATTCGGCAACATAAACAATTACTTTTTCAATATAGCCTAATTGGAAAAATTATCTGAAAGGGTATATTCTGAAAACAATTCCTGATTGATCATAGTTGATGACATTTCCAGGGCAAATGTTTTTTAGGTTGTTGCTGTAACTGCATTTCTACCAGATTTTGAAGGAGAAACCAACATGGAAAAACACTAAAAAATAATTCTCTAAAATATGGCACACATCTCCAGTAATTTGGCACTTTCCTTTTAACTCTTGCACCAACTGCCACGTAGGCTCGATTTTTGTGCAATTTGTTATGTTCCTTGCAACTATTCATATTTGTTCTTGTACTTTGTAACGCTGTATTTTTTCTGTCTATTACTGCTTCATATCTCACCCATTTTACATATTTTTCTATGTCATGTGTATGGTCATGCTCCACATAGTACTCTTGTTGTTTTAGAACATTTTCGGAAAGAACTGGCATATTTCTTTTCTTTGAAAGAGGACGAGCAACAGTCTTCTGAAAAAAATATTACATACTCTTGATAGTATACATTTCACATAGCATGGTAGTAATTTACAAAAGAAGGAACAATTTCCTCAAATATTTATTCACAAATAGTGTAATGCTTCTACATATGGCGCGCCTAAAATAATAAAGCTTTGATACTAAGAATATTACAGCATATACATTATTGCAAAGCGTATAGTCCTTACCTTCGCTATATTGTCTAGAAAGAGGAAAACTGTTGCTACTGCAGAAGGTTTCAGAATCTTTTTATTTTTCCAGAAACATTCTTTCTCGAAATGTTGGGAACATATAACACTATGTTCTGTGGCAGTAAAACTGTCCCGCCTTATTTTAGACAACCACTCCCTCAATTTATTCAAATCTCGGAGCGGAAATCTGTATCGAAAGAAAGTATTAAACATGTGATCAGCAGGTTAGATCACATCCAGGCGTTAAGATAGTAGAGGATTCTGAACTTATTTAAATGCTTACTTACTTGTGACACGACAAATTCGTGCCTCTTGTGGCACAGTTGGTGTAGTTATATGCAGCGCAAGACTTAACCATGGTAGAAAACACTTGTAAGCCAAAAAAATACGAGCACTCGATCGTAACGACAGGTATCAACTGCACAAAAGTAAACACTGAAAGTTACCGGTTGCCCCCAAAATGGCGGCAGGCGCATCGTTCAATTTGCTAAGGAACACTAGCGCCGTTGCTCCTTCTAGTGTATAATATTCAAACTTCTTTGTACTAGACGGAAGTATAAGATCAACATGTTTCATTCACCCCCAGAAAGAATTTAGCGTCACACAACATTGCAGCATTCAAGTTTTGGAACTGTTAAGTAAACCTGTGTGCTCGCAATGACCTGGTGACTGGGTTGTTTACCGGCTGCGCAATCCGCGCTCATCCCAACACGGTAGTCCTGCCGGGTATAGGAGAACTAAATCTTAACGTGGAACCCGAACGTACTTCATGTTTCACAGTGCCAGAGGTCGAGTTAAAAGTGTTTGAAAATCTCCCGACACCGCGATTCGAACCTGAGACCTTTCGACCCGCAGTCAGACGCCCCAACCACCCAGTCACCAGACGGCTCCACGGACTAAAATTCTTGTCTGTCTATTCGGGTAAACTGGATCCACGCAAAATCTACTGTAGGAATTAAATGGTGTTTTGAATAGCTTACCTACATATCCAATCAGCTCTGGGCCTAAAACAGGATACACTTCATTTTGATGTGAATTCTGAAAGTTGATAAATTTTAGATAAAATTGTTTCCAAATTAGTAAAAAAATTTCGTTAAACGCGATTCACGCCAAAAAAATACTGGATGGATTTAGTTACTTCTCGCGGTCGAAATGTTGGTGGTAATTTCGGCGTATGAGTGGTATTGTATTATAAAAAGAAATTAAGTTACCTTTTTGCTGCTAATCATGTGTTAATGGATACATAATCGGCTCGTACATTTACAATCCACATAAACAACGTAAGCAACAGTGTTATGGATATATACAGGGTGTTACAAAAAGGTACGGCCAAACTTTCAGGAAACATTCCTCACACACAAACAAAGAAAATATGTTATGTGGACTTGTGTCCGGAAACGCTTACTTTCCATGTTAGAGCTCATATTGTGGACGGCTGTGATACAATACGCCATTCTCCAGGGCTGCATCAGCGCATCAGGGATTCCATGCGACGGAGGGTGGATGCATGTATCCTCGCTAACGGAGGACATTTTGAACATTTCCTGTAACAAAGTGTTTGAAGTCACGCTGGTACGTTCTGTTGCTGTGTGTTTCCATTCCATGTTTAATGTGATTTGAAGAGAAGTAATAAAATGAGCTCCAACATGGAAAGTAAGCGTTTCCGGACACATGTCCACATAACATATTTTCTTTGTTTGTGTGTGAGGAATGTTTCCTGAAAGTTTGGCCGTACCTTTTTGTAACACCCTGTATATTATAAATTATTGTGAGAATCACCGGCGTAATTTTTGAAATTCCAGCTTAACATTGAAAGAAGTAAAGAAAAAACTGAAAAACAGTTTATGCATGGAAGCAAAAGAAAGTCTGAGGTATTTTCTGATTCCTTCGAAAACTGCTGCAGGAATCGATTGATCACGCTCCAACATCCCCTTCCCCCCCCCCCCCACTCACTTTTCCTCTCCTCTCCTCGTGAACATTTTCGTCATTTTATGTTATTCCACTACGTCCAAAGCTGCATAGCTGCATAGTAGATCCTCTGACAATTCGAACATGCGGTATGAAAATTTCGTTGTTTCTAATACAGTGCAGCGTCTGATAGATGTCGCTGGTTCGACGACTACTGCAATCAACGACGACGTGGAGTGTAGCAAGGAGTAAAGCTCCAAGGATTTTTTTTTATTATTCTGATTGGGTTTCTGTTTTGTTCTGCGTATTAGACATAGCCCTCATGGATTCTTTGATTTGTCCATCCGTCATAACTTGCGAAATGTTTAATTTATAAACATAGTAATTAAGCAGTCTTTTAGTAGTTACACGATTATAAAGTAAAATTTAGTGTGTGGGGCTGAAAATAATAGGTAGGGGGTTGCTATAAATATTGTTTAAGCATATCTCTATCTACGGGCTTTGAAAACGTTTACATTTTATAACATATTTTTCAAAAATAACTAAAATATGTATGTCCCACATTCATTTCCGATGCTACTGATATTTATACGCCTAAAGATTACGTGAAAAGTATCGCGATCTTTGTGGAGTTGCTGGTACAATGAGTGAATCACTACATTAAACAAAATTGATTGTTAGGAATATAATTATGTAATCCCAAAGACAATACAATGAATAAGACAGTAAATGTGTCGTTAAAATACTCTAATAAAAAAAATCGTAAATAGAGTTTACAATTTGTATTAAGCTTCATATTATTTTAGAATTATTTATATACATCATTTGAAAAACTATTTCGCAGACGTATTAATGAAGTGAATTTAAAAATAGTTTGATTTATTCAAAGTTTTACGAAAAAAAAATCGATTTTTTAAGGGGGAGGAGTGGAAATTGAATTTTACACGGTACGAATGTTGGTGAGCCGTTGAGGGAGAGTATTTTGCAGGGCTGTCCCTGTGAATGAGCGCGTGTAGAGTGACGGAGCTGGGAATATGACTGATCATGTGGAAACAAACTACCAGAACCCACATGTCTCAACGCGAAGCATATTGTTTTAGGTAGTTATAGGCAGAATCGTATTAGGAGCTAGGGGCGGGAAGGAATTTGGCCATGGCCTTTTGGATTAAGCTTGGAGTGATTTCCGGATACCACGGAATACCCAAATACGGATGGGCGGACGGAGTCGAATCCATGTCCTCCTGAATGCGAGACCAGAGCGGATCTATTCTACCTAAATACACACAAAAACAGAGAAGTCGCTACAAGAGAACGGAAACAAACAAAAATTCATTTCGCTTTTTGTAGATGCGGTTTTGACAGATGATCCTTCCAAGATATACGATAGGGAATTTTCAATGAAATTGTTCCCGCTCGGGTTCTGTAGTGTATAAGCATTTTTGTGAGTACGAACGATGGAAAAATTATGTAAATGTGGGATGAATGCTGTGAGAGGTTTTTGAAACATTCAGGCTTTCAATATGTAACGTTTCAACATGCCATATCACTGTCTCACAATACAAACAGCACACATGTCTACTGTCCCCCAGTAATTTAGTTGTAATTCTTTCCTGTGTATGCCTGTTTTTGTTTCCTTTACTAAAATGTTTTTCCGTTTCGTTTTTTTTTTTTTTTTTTTTTTTTTTTTTTGCTGTCTCAGTCTTTCAACGGGCTTGATGCAATCCTCCATCCTTTTCTTGTGCTAGCCTCTTCATTTCTACATACCCCTTACAACCCACGTCCTCAATTATCTACTTCATATATTCTAATATCTTTCGACTGTTCCCTCACCAGCAAATTAATCAATCCAGCATGCCTCGAAATATGACCTACCAGCCTATCTCTTCTTTCTGTAAGCTTCTTCCATAAACTTCTTTCCTCAATACGTTCATTTCTTACTTTGTCTGTCCACTTAATTTTCAGAAATTTTCAATGCTTCAATTTTCTTTCTTTCCGGGATTCCTAAAGTCCATGTTTCGTTATCGTAAAGGGCTGTGCTCCACACAAAGAGTTTTAAAAACTTCTTTCTAATTCCTAGATCAATATTTGAAACTAAAAGGTTTGATACTTTTTAAAATATCGATATATTGAAAATCCGATATTTTTGAAAATATCAACAGCCCTAATCGAAACTGAAATCTTTGTACCGCGCTCAGTTCTGTTGAGTTCCCGTTTATCCAGTCGTCCTTTGTTGCGTCCTGTTCCTCATTATCTTTTACAACGCTCCAGAGTAATTCCTTCATAGGGTATGACACTAACGGCATCTGGTAGTTGCTCGCCGTAAATAGACGAGCAGTGTGTCTTTAAATCCCTAGATGGCAGCATGGGCAAGAACAGCTGTGACACACAACTATAAACCGTGCAAGAGTGTGTATAAACTGAAGTTCAAATGTAATAATACCCGACGGGAAACAGTACTACCAACTTCGGAGAAGAAAAAGTCTAGTCCGTGAGAGAGCGTGTTTAGTAGAAGTTATACAACAACAACAAGATGGCGACGGCAGACAAATGAATTGCTGTAAGGTATTACATGTTTATGGCTATAGTCGTAGCACGCTTTGAGATAAAAAAAGAGCAGCTACCAACACTATTTAACAATCATCAAGTTGTACAATTTTAAGATTCCGTCGAACAAGATGTAATATGTTGTAAACTCTAACTGTAAATTTCACCGCAGTAGATGAAGACGTGAAAAACGCGCGGCAATAAACAAATAAACACTTGCAGAGGCGTTCTTTATTAAAAGCTACAAAAAAGGTAAAAAACTTTTATTACTCTAGAAAATTTTCTGAGAAAAGTATATTTTCAACAACGAATAACGATTAAAAATGTTATTATTTAAAAAACATTAAAAAAATACTGCTGTCATCTACAAAAATAACGATTTCATCCGATATTTCGTGCTAACCTACGTTTCGTGAAAACTTTCAGTGATTAATTAATTACTGGTCTGGAAAAAAAAATGAAAAAATAAAATGTGACCTGGTCGTAGTATCTGCTACTGAAAACAGAACGCAGAAAACAAGATATTTAAGTACCACGTAGGTTTAAACGAAATACTGTACATATAATTTAAATGTAAAATATATAAAACTACACAGAAATGAATAGGTAACGTTCGTTTTCAGCTAGTTATGTTAACGACATAGATGAACAGAGCGCAAAAGATTTCCGGCTGTCAACGACCAAACTCGTCATTTATTGTTATTCATTGATCAGCTAAATAAGTGCCTGAAAAATGGCACACAGCAACATCAAGACAATAATGAAAATATCCCACTTATTGAACCTATGGTTTCTATCTTTCGTTATTTCATAGAGCAATATTGTTAACTCAGAATGAAACATGTTTTACTTTTAACGTTTAGGAGTCCTGTTTGACTGTGTGCTTTGTTTGTTGCAGGTCAGTACCTTGGTGCCTGCTGTCAGTGCTGCCAACTTCTCGGCACTCACCCAAACACAGGTAGAAAAGTACTTTGAATAAAAGTGTGGTAAATCTGCAAGTGGCTCAGCTACGTGTCCCGTTGCAGTAATGGGTCACGTGTTGCTGAGTTACTCGGTGCTGTGGAAGGTTCGGTCGGCGCGGCCAATCAGGTGTCTCAGCTACACGTCATGGCCGCTACCCTCGCTAATGTCACTGCGGCGTCTAGCAATCCCAGATCAAACCTTCCACAGCGCTGAATGCTACTTGTGCTGAGTAGAGCGCGCGGAACAGTTCCAGCATAGAAGAAGGCCGAACCATATGAGCCGAAACGTAGGCATGTAGTACTAATACGCGCCGCCAACTAAGAAGCGCGCAAACTATTCGAACTTCACACTACGCTATAACTGTATAATTTTCCCATATTTCGATCCTAGGTTTATATCCTATTAGTCATTTTATAACCATTTTAGATTATTGTCTCCAGCTTTAGAGGAGAATCGGGTAATATGGAATACCATTCATGTTTTGTTGTACAAAGTAGTACTGAAAATAATTTAACACCTGAAATTAAAACCAATACAACTTTCAACTTCTTGTGATAACATATATCTAATAAAAAGCTGTCAAAACAGATTTTTTTTATTAGTAACATTTAGTTTTAAAAAAATTGTCGTTTGGAGGGTAATATGGAATAGGCGGGTAATATGGAATAGAAGGTTTCAAATAACGTAAACTATCTGGAATTGAGATAAACGGATTTAATTATACTTTTTAGTCAACATCATCATCATGTTTGTCGAATTCAATAGCTGTCGCTTCTTTATTTTTCGGCTGTTCTTAAACAAAACATAATTAATAAATTAATTAAGAAATATTTACTATCTCAATTGTTATTTTATTATTTTCAATCAATATTAACAAAAATCGTATTACTGACATTATATTTGATTAAAAATGTATTTCAACTCAGTAATTATTTTTCAGGTTGTATAAAATACCACAGTTTTATGTCTGGTTTTATGGAATACCAAGTATCTCATATTACCCGAATCGCTATCTTGGACAAAATAGGCTTGATGATATTATAAAAAAAAAGATGGAAGCCAGAAAAAAGACCTGAACAACAAACCATCACTCTTTTAGTATCTACACATTACACTAAGACTAGCGATCAACAAAATAAATATAATATTTTATATATATTTTAGAAAACTAATTAGGGCGCTAATGACCCCGCCGTCGACGCGCCCTAAAACCCGAATAACAACAACAACAACAACAACAGAAAACTAATCTGCAAAAATTCTCGAAAGTGGAAAAACAAACTTTGTTGGATAGAAAACACAGTTCAGCTCCCAAATGACCGACCTTCACAACAAAGCATCAGAGTAGTTTTGAGCAGCAGTTGATGGTACTTCCACTATATAGCAGCATTCGACAGAGGAGAAACCTCGGTATTCCATATTACCAGACTATTCCATATTACCCGATTCTCGTCTATAGGGACATTATCAAATAGTAATAGATTCACGCTTTATCGGACATTTTGATCATAAAAACTGGTTAAGGTAGCGGTACGCTTGCAAAACACTTCTTTATTACTAGTTTTTGAACAAAAATAAATAACCTGGTATGGTTGTCGTATTTTACTGAAAAAAACACGTATGTTAGTACGAGTAGTGACTTTGTATCCGAAATGCTTCGTTTGATAATGGTTTCGTGTTACTGGTTTCTATAGATTATAGTTTTGTTCATTCAGCTTCGTCACCGAATAATATTAATATTGTTTCCGGTAATTACTTAGAAGTCTAACTAAGCGTTCGGGATTACTGTAAAATGCGTATCTAGGAAGTTCTTAGCCGACCTAATTCGATGGGAAATTGTAAAAATGTTCCATTATCAGAAAACTTATGCGAAGGCTTCAGTTATTCAACATTACAATCCTCCCTCAACAAAAGTAATGATTCGTCTTTTGTTACGTTGCTCAAATTAAATACTCAGTTAAATGTATACAGCAAATAACAAAAATATTTTATTAGTGTGAATGAACTTATAATAGATCTTTATACGTAATATTTGACGTCAGAATGCAATCATCTAGAATTTTTTGGCTGTCATTTCCGGGAACTGATACAAAAAACTTTGTTTATGCGGCAATTAAAAAAGCTTGGCAGCGGGTAACCCCTGGAGCTGTTCCTACCAGAACGACTACTGTGTGCGGCGGGTTTCGTGTAAGGATTGGAATCCCCCAGTGTCTTCAACCCCGCGGGATCTGTGCGGGATTGGCGCAAACAGTTTTTTAACGCTTATATTTAAAACATAGTTACTTAAAACGTTAATAAATTAAATAATAATTAAATTAATTTTAAATGATAGAAATTAATAGTTAAAAATATTTTAATTGGCAAAATGATATTAAACCTTTTTAGCATGTCTTAAGTACACTTCGAGATTTTACATTTGTGTTTTTTAATCTAAACCAATTTTTAAATAAATAAAAAAAATGGAAAATATTCAGTGTTAGGTCATATTATGTGCCTTACAATACATCACATGAATTTAAAAACATGGTTTGCTTAGTGGCCAAGGTACCAGAGTTTTTTTTTTTTTTTTTTTTTTTTTTTACAAAAATTGTTTTTGTGGGATTCATTATTATATCTCCTGATTCCTTGATTGGTCTTATAGTTGATTAAATGTTATTAAAGATAACTACTAACCAACACTTAAACTGTCAAGCATTTCAATTTTACATATGTGGCGTAACGACATTTTAAGAGTGGAATTTATTACTTTTTAGTGAGAAAGGAGACTTTTGCGGCGAATGATTGCAGTGAAGTTTTCATAGGTTGTATCTCCGGATTTCGTTGTAAAAACACGAGATTTCACACGTGAGGGAGACGGCGGAGGCAGCCGTCGAAGTATGGTGTTCCTACAACACAATTCGTCGATACACCCGTGAATACTTCATTATAACTTTTTTTGCCTTTAGTCGAAATAATAACAAGGAGAAAAGTATTAATCTATAGCCTGAGCGGCACATGTATACAGGCGGCTTTCGTCAAAGAAACGCATTGATACAGTGGCCAAAACAGCAATAAGTCAAAGGATATACAATTGCCTTTTGATAGCTGCTAAATAAATAGGTATGCGATTAAAATTACGATAACATTAGTTTCATATCAACGAATAATCAAATTTTCAGCCGCAAAAAAGGAAATTGTCACAATAACTTTATCTGCAAATACAAAAAATGGGAATAATGAAACCGTGAATAAAAAGCTGTAACTTTGTATTTCAGATAACGTTTGCAACACTTAAAAAATAATTATATAGTTAGAAAATCGTACTAAATACGCACCATAACTCAAATTACAAAAATGTATACTGGAAACAAATGTAAGTTTTGATGAATACGTAAAAGTGTATTTATTTACTTACGAATGATGAAGGTTGACAAAAACAAACGCTTGTTCACATGAGTCAAATGACAACTGGAAGTGTACAGGGTAAAGGCAAACATTGCAATACATCCGATAGAGACCGAGTGGGGCAGCCAGTCACTGACACGCATTTTATCCGCATTTTGCGGATTGCGGATCCGCTTAATTTTGTGCGGGATCCGCCAGACTGTCTAATGATGTGGGATCCCGCTTTGCTGGATTGCAATCCCTAGTTACGTGTCACCGTGTCAAGCGCTGAGGTTACGTGAAGTGCGTCCCTGCCGCCGTGCAGCCGGTTCCAACGGAAACCTTCCGTTTTGATGTAAATTCAGTACGCTGTGCCAGAATTCGACAAAAATCCTATGCGCTGATATCGTATTCATCGTTGCCGGCTTAAATAATACGAAGGATCGCCAAAGTTTTGACCATTTGGTTGAGACAGTCACTCGATACATACCGTCCTGCTACTGACTTGTTCCGTTGAGCTCAAGCTTTGAATACTAAACTCACGTTCACCAGCTTAGTCGCTGCCCGTTAAATAGAGAAGTAGGAGAAGGTTTACAGGTAGTTGTCCGAGTATAATTGCAGTGATCTTACAACTACGAGTTGGTTAGTTGGAGGTTGTGCTGTGGAACGACTGCAAACGGTTACGTAAATAAGCTGGGTTGACAGTCGTTGTGAGATATGTGCAGGGGGGGAAAGGGCTTGGGGGCTCAAGCCCCCCCCCAAAAGGGTCTAGGTCCACCCCTAACATTGTGACTTTGTAGACTTTTTTTTTTTTTTTTTTTTTTTTTAGCTCTACCGATTTAAAGCCCCTGGAGACTATAAAAACTACCCCTTGCCCGATCAAGCTCCCCAAAAAACCTAAATCCATCGAGGGCAAGCCCTCCCCAACCAAAATCTACTGAAGCCAAGTCCCCCCCCCCCCAAACCGAAGTCCCGCTCAAGCCCCTCCCAAACCAAAATCCTGGATCCGCCCCTGGATATGTGTATATAAGTCGTATTTTGATTGAGGATATTATGCATATCGGTCGAACAAGTCGTCCAAGGTACGAGATGACTCGTATAATACGGATAGTACTATTTGTTAGGTGCCGAAATATGTAGCCTACTTCAATTAAAAGAGCGAAGAATAGGTTAATTAGATTCCAAAATACGAGTAAGTATTGATTATGCGGCAATTAAATAAGCTTGGCCACTGTTAACCCCTGGAGCTGTTCCTACCAAAACGACTGCTGTGTGCGGCGGGTTGCGTGTCACACTCTCAGGCGCTGAGGTTAGGTGAACTGCGTCCCTGCCGCCGTGGAGCCAATTTGATCCAACTTTTTTTTTTTTTACCTACGGTTTTACGCCTCGTCAACGTCGAGATCATTAGGGAACGTCCAAAAACTACGTGGCTGCATCTAGGGGATGGAGGGCTACGCTGTGCTACGTGGGGGGTACCGAGCCAGGCCACGTAGCTTTCCATTATTATTATTTGTTACAGTTAAAGTGATGTGCAGAACATACAGCAACATGTGAATATTTATTTCCGCCATTTAACTATCTCCGCATGTAATTTACGATAGCCTGACAAGAGAAATCAGTACAAAATGTCGTCTGGAATGAATAGGGAAAATAGCTACGCGCTACGTGGAGGGATGAAGGAGGGGGGGGGGGGCGTAGAGCCACATCGGACTACGTGGGGGGGGAGGAGGGGTGGTTCACAGGCGGCCAAAATCAAGCTACGTAATTTAAAGATTTTTTTTGTACAGGTTCAGAGGGGGAACGAGTTAAGAAATACGAAAGAGAGGTGATAGATTAGTACCAGCGGCCTTACATATCAAGACAAAGATTTAGATAATATGGTCACATAACTAATTCTAAATTACGATTCACAGCTAGTATTTTGAGGAATTGCAACGCTCATACAAAGGAAATAGCGTACAAAACTCTAGTGCGTCCGCATCTGGATTACTGTTGTGGAGTTTGGGATCCGTATCACAAGGGATTGATTGACAGAATAGAGAAAATACAGAGGAGAGCCGCTCGATTCGTGACTGCTTGCTACAGCCTATTAGGGTCTTCGGTGGTTTAAATTAATATACTGATTAATTAAAATATAATCCACCAGAAGGTTATGTTGAAGATGTTTGTTTATTTTCGAAAAACCACAAGTCAGCGATATTTGTCACAAGCAAAGATACAATCCTGAGATACTGGCGCAGTCTTTATCAGAGGCAAAGTGACTCTCAACTGTGAACTAACTGAAAAACTGAACTATATACTGTATACTGTAAACTATACTAACTCTGTCCTGCCGATCTGTTTATATAGTCTCTATAGAAATTTCTGGAATTCTTCAAAGGCATACGCCCGATATTTCTCGAACATTAACAATCACTCAAACAATTAAACATATTAAAAACAATCGGAATTAACACAAAATCACTTAACATCACTACAAAATGATCAGAAATGGTAATTAGAGATACTTAAATACAAAATTATTTACAGAAATCATTTTAAACTGTACAAACATGTCCTGTAGGCATCATAACTTGCATTAATACATGGAATTACAAACATTTAAGAAATTCTTTTGCACAATTCGGTTATTAAACATATTAAATTGACTTCAAATAATTTTCTTTCATAAAACTAAATATATATACACTGATTTACAAGAAATTGCAAAATAAACATACCAGATCATATTCAAGCAAACTTTAGCTCACTACAAATACTTCGTACAGTACAATACTATTCAAAATCCAAGTATGAGGGCTGTTACAAGCCGTTATCAAAGCGTCACAGAATTGATACATAAATTTGACTGGGATTGTTTGACAGACAGACGACATCATTTTCCTTCGAATTAATTGGAGAATAAGCGAAATTCTTAAATTTACGAGTGCAGTGGAATACTTCTTCCGCCAACCTATTTAGGTCGCAATGACAGGAGGGATAAGATTAGAGAAATAAGATGCCGTACTGATGCTTTCATGTATTCTCTCTTTCCTCCTGCTATTCGGGATTGGAATGCACAGAATTAAGATTGGTGCTTGACACCCTCTGCCACCCACGACATTTGTTAATTGAAGGTTATGGATGTGGATGTAGACATAGTGAGAAGGCACAGCTATCGTATCAAAGATGTGATTTAAGGGAAGAGACATCGCGGTTGACGAAGAGATATACAGAGCTTTGATTGGCCGCGCATTCCGCCTCTGCATTATATACAGCTTCAAGTTAAATCCGAACCACCGAACGTCCTGGCGAAGCTGATATGATCAAACACAACTCTCAAAAATTCCTGTTCCCACTGGGATTTGAACCTCTGACCGGAAATCAATTATGTGAAACAAGCGCCTTAACCACAATTTACCTGGAAGCACCTGGGTGACCGATCACCGCACGACATCTTTCAATTTCTGTTCAGTGTGTAATATTTTGCAAAAATTGTTTCGAAGAACTTTTGCAAAGAAGTTTGAAAAATCACATCTGACAAAGCCAACATCTATTTTTTGAATAAGTAATTTATAAAAAAAAAATACAATTAAAGATATAGTATTTAATGTTAACGACGTTATTACTATATTTATTATTATTATTCAAAATAAAATACCTTTCATTAATGAATATACTTGCATTTACTTATTTCCATATTATTATATTACCAATCCGTGACTGACCACGATACTGTGCGAAATATTCGCACGGGTCAGCTAATATAAAATAATTGGTCGTTTAAAGATATAAGAGTTCCTTGCTCTAACCAAAGAGAAACATCAGTAGACTTACTGGTACCTGAAACTACTACGAGATGGCGTTAGAGCCGTTTCCGAGATGCAAAATACAAGAACTGCCTTTTTTGGTGGTAAAATCGCGTATTTGCAGGGAAGACACCTGTTAGGATAAACTGGAAAAGCAAAAGTTATCCAAATATAAAGTTTCATCCAAATATTTAGAGCCGTTTCTGGTATACGATATATATACAGGGTGTCCCAGAATTATCTTTACAACTTTGACATTGAATAAATTACGTTTGGAACGAGATATCACAATGCAGTTTTTTGCATCTTGAAGAGTATCTCTCAAAGTTTTGTTTCTGTCTCTAGAACACTTCTTTGGAGCATCCCTCTATCAATTGTCGTAATTGCTGCAGTAATCCTCTGCCTGAGATCTGCCAAATTTCTAACCGGGGTTTGAAAACACGATGACTTTTACATATCCCCAAAGAAAGAAATCCAAGGGGGTTATGTCAGGTGAACGAGACGGCCAGTCAATTGGACCCCGACCAGGAAATTGTTTACCTAGAAAATTACGGACATCATGAGCCCAATGCGGAGGTCTTGGAAGATGACTGTTGGTTGAAGGACTTCCAGTTGGGGAACAACAAATTTTGTTAGCTTATCCAAGTAAACTGGGCCTTTGATTGTCTTCTCAGCAAAGAAGGGCCAATGATTCGGTTGTGCATTACACCGCACCACACATTAACCTTTTGGGCCGTCGCGCTCTCTCTCTCTCTCTCTCTCTCTCTCTCTCTCTCTAATGCATGCGGAGGTTCAGAACCCCAAATTTGAATGTCGTGCCTGTTAGGTAACCCGTGTCTCTATAAAACAGAAAACACACTGAGCTTTTTTCAATAAATGTGATGTAACTACCTACTTGTCACCAAACTGCATCTGAAATGAAACAGAAAAAAACTTTGAGAGATACTCTGTAACATGCAAAAAACTGCATTCTGATATCTCGTTCCAAACATAATTTTTCAATGTTAAAGTTGTAGAGATAATTCTGGGACACCCTGTATGTATATATATATATACAAGACTTGCTCGTTCAGAGATATAAGAAACTGGGATATGTCCCGGGGTCCCGGGATCTGTAGCGACTGAGTGTGTTGCCCTAGTTACTGTGTTGTTGTGTCTTAGGACTGCAGGGTGCCGAAGCGATGACACAGATACTGGGCGCCGCTATCAGGAAGTGTCTCTTAGCGCGGCACACTGCTCGGCAAAATAAACTCGCCCCATTTACTGCACACCAGCTCAGACACTCTACGCAGTCTAAACAACATCCCAGCTTCACTAATAACACACTCTCAAAATTACTTCTGTGTATGCGAAGTCAACTTTTGTTTACGAAAGTAATATTGATCTACGACATCCAAAATTTACGCTATTATTATAAACTAGCTCGTACCCGCGACTTCGTACGCGTGGATTAAGAATTTTTTTGCCAGAATTAAAATATAAAAAGTTGTTGGTAACGAAGGATTGGTCCCCAAAACAATATCGAGTCGGCATAATATGACAGGAAAGCTATCACTATATCATTCTACCGTCGAACCTGCCTCTTGAAAAGAATCAATTTCCAACATATTTCTGTCACCATTCGATAAGGTCTCTAAATTTCGTGACTACAACTGTTAATCATACTGGAAAAATATCCTGTGCCCTTGATACAGATGTCCTTAAAAAATTGCATCACAACGATATAGCCATTTAGTCGTCAAAACGTAACAAAAAGACAGAGATTTACTTCCGTGTTTATAATAATATTACTGTAATTCACACTCACACACTGACTGCGAACAACACCTGAGGGATCATTATAACGTAAAAAAGTGTACACCTACAACATTGCAAGACAACCTACGATTAGCTTCGCATTGCACCCCTAACTTTCTAATGTCTACAGTTTAACATTCAATCCGAATAACCTACGGCCCGGGCCTCCTGACTCTTACGATGAAAAACAATTTTTTAAAAATCTTAGCCTCCATGGAGATTTGAACCGTGAGACCACGACGTTCGTAAGCAAGTGCTTTAACCACTTTTTTTTTTTTTTTTTTTTTTTTGGGCCTCCTTCTCCCCTTCAGCCCTGCCTTTCGCTCGCCAGTGGTTGGCTCTTTGGCCTGGCTCTATAACCTTTTTTATAATAAAATTTGGGTTTTCAATGTTCTCTTTTCCTATTTGTATTTATTAGTGGTATTTTCCATCAGTTGGATGTTTTGTTTTTTTGAGGTTCTTTATGATTTGAATATTTGGTACAGTTAGGTTCCCCTCGTGCCTTTGATTCAAAAAGTCTCTCTTTGGGTCTAGGCGGGGTTTATAAACAGTTTTATTTGGTTAAATTGTGATCATTGGAATGATTCTGTCATTATTATATCGAGCATCCGTGCGAAGTCTTTTTTATAATTTTGAGTTTGGATAATTTCGTAATATATAGTATTCATATATGCTATATATTCGTCGTAAGTACTCTTTTCCGTTTGTAGCATATAAGTTAGGGTATTGCCTAGTATCCATTGTACCGTGTTGTGTTTCGTTTCAGGATATCTCTTTTTCTCAGGTTTCAGTATTTCCTGGATGCTCACGGTTAAAGGTGATGTTCTGTCAAGGAAGGCTATTCTTCTTCTTGCCCAATTCCATATTTTCTGGTTTTGGTTACACGTTATTCTGTGTATCAGGGTGTCAGTATTTCCGCAATTTCTGCATCTGTCATTCGGGGATAGATGTATTTCGTAAAGTCTTCTGTTGGTTGAGATTTTTTCATTTACGACGTCATACCACAAGGATTGTGTTTTAGTGTTTAGAGTTTTATTCGTTATATTTTTCCAGATGTTGCTCCAGTTGTATTGTGGATTTTTAATTTCGATTTTATTTCTGTGGTTAGTTGTGTTGATTATTTTGTAGATTTCTTTTGTTGTCTTGTTGTACAGGGTGCATCCTTTGGTTTTTGCATAAGTTGTTTCTAGGTGAAATTTTCTCATATGTGGTAAGTTGAACTTTATCGCGGCCATGTTGAAAGGTATTTCCTCAGTGACTGGTTTTGTTTCTTTAATCAAGTTATTTGTTGGGCCGTTTGGGTCATTTTCCGCTGTCGTTATGGTTCTTTTGAGGAATAATGCGCAGCATCTTTCGCGTACGCTTATCATTCCTATGCCTCCTTTTCCTAGGGGTAGAGTCATTGTTTTGAACGCTGTTTTGAAGATCTTACCCCTGCTTGCGAACCACCCGAGCAGATTCTGTATCCGATCTGCAATTGTGTCGGGTATCGGCAGTACTTGGGCGATGTAGACCATTTTACTCAATAAAGATACTTGTACGATTTTAGCCTTCTGTATTGCATCCAGATCTCTATCACAGTGCATGTTTATAACAGCCCTAATTTTTGGTAGTGTTATGAGCCAGTTTTTAGTTATTGTTTTCATAATGTTCTTTTGAAAAACAATGCCTAATGTCTTATGTTCTTCTACTTGCTCGTACCAGATGTCTGTTGGAGGTGGGATCTCTGCTCCACTTATTTGGAGCAGTGCAGTTTTCTTTGGGTTAAGTTTTGCGCCTGTTGCTTCCGTGAACGTTGTGATTATTTCCCACGTTTTTTGGATGTCCTCCGCTGAAGTTTCGGCTATACAAATGTCGTCTGCGTATCCTCTGCATGTAAATTTGTATCCGTTTAGATTAATGCCTGTTAAATTTTGGTGACATTTCTCAAGCAGGGGTTCCGTTGCCAGTGCGTACAGGATCATTGATAGCGGGCATCCTTGTCTTATCGATCTTTCTATCTTGACGGGCGCTGACAGGTGTCCGTTTATAAGAAGTTTTGAATGTGTGTTTGTAATTATTTTCTTTATTACTTCCACGAATGGGGAGCCAAATCCTTTATGTTCCATGATTTTTAAGAGGTAATTATGTTCAATTCGGTCAAAAGCTTTTTCAAAATCGAGGAATAGTAGAGCTGATGGCGTTTGTTTTTCTGCGTTTATGCTGATAATATCACGGTATTCGCACACAGTATTTAAGATGCTACGTCCGGGAATAGCACTGGTTTGATGAGGTCCTAAGATTTTCTCCATGAGGGGTTCCAGTCTAGTTTTGAGGATTCTCGTTAGTATTTTAAAGTCTGAATTTAACAAAGTTATTGGTCGTATTTCATTGATTTTTTTGATCTGGTTGCCTTTGGGTACTAGCACTATGATGCCCTCTGTGAAGGCGGTGGGAAGATTATCCTCTGTCCATAAGTCGTTTAGAATCTCTGTTAACTTATTTCTTAGCATGGGCCAGTAATGAATATAAAATTCTATGGGTAACCCATCCGGTCCTGGGGATTTCCCTCTTGCTGCTTTGTTTATCGATGTATGAATTTCATCCTGGTCAAAAATTCTTGTTAGAGTTGCTGATTCTTCCACACTTGCTGTGTTACTTGAGTTGGATATTAAATCGGAGATTGCCGCCGTACTAGTTGGAGTTGACTTAAAAATATTTTTATAATGCGTGGTAATTTCTTTAATTATATCTCTTCCGTCCTTGATGTTTTCACCATTTTCTTTAATTATATTGGTTATTAAAGTTTTTTTACTCCTTTTTGTGCTCCTTATAAGGTGGTACAAGGCTGCCGTTTCTTTGGTTGCGACGTCAGTCGGTTTTGAAGTTGTCAGAAGTTTGTTTGCTTGCATATTTTGTAATGATAGGATCTTGGCTTTGTATTTTTTTATTTTTATATTAGTATCGACAGTTATGGTGGGCTCTTGGTATAATTCCTTGATGCATCTGTAATAATACTCAATTGTGCCCTTCATCCAATAGTTCTTTTGTGTCCCCCAGGAGATTAAGGTTCGTTTTAGTTTTGGTTTCACATGTTCAACCCACCAAGATAGTGTGCTTTTATATTTTTTACAGTTTTTTAGACATTCGTCCCAGACACTTTTGATTTCTTCGTCTAGCGCCGGGTCTTCAAGCATAGAGATGTTACATTTCCAGAATCCTTTGCCTCTGCTAACTGGCTGCCTCTGCATGTTGACAGTACATTGCATACTGTTGTGATCTGAAAAGCTTAGAGGAAAAATGTTTGCACTGGTTGTTTTGGTTCGGAGGTCTCCGTTACGTAGATCCTGTCGAGTCGGCTTGCCGAGTTGTTTGAGACATATGTGTAGGCTTTGGCATTTCCGTGAATGCATTCCCAAGCGTCGTGAAAGTCCATCCCTCGAATGAGGTTAGTCAGCTCCCTGCACCCATTGAAATTTGGGGTTTGATCTTTTTGGCTTAGTACACAATTAAAGTCACCTCCCATTATTATTGCACCTGTGGTATTTCGCAGGAGATAGGGTAGCTCTGTTTTGTAGAAGTGTGCTCTTTGGGCTCGATTATTATTGCCAGAGGGGGCGTAAACATTAATTATTCGCGTGTTATTTATTGTAGTTGCAATGGCCCTGCCGTTTGTTAATGTTTCTGTACTACCGGTCTCAATTCCCTCTCTAATCACGAGGGCCGTTCCCGTGTTGGTTTCTTTGGAGTAGTTGATTATTCCATCGTATCCAGGGATGTTTAGTTCCGTAAAAGTCACTTCTTGTAACATTGCGATGTCAATACTATTTTGTTTAATATAGGCATTTTATTTTGAATGGCGTAATTATTCTGTTCATATTTATAGTTGCAATGCTATAACTTTGATTGCTTGTCATTGGTTATTTTACGTCTCATCAGATCCCTCCATTACTTCCTCGTACCAGCTGTCTTTACTGAGGAGTTTTGGTTTATCTTCTTCTCTTATCTTCTGATCGTTTACGTATTTTGGTGTGTCTTGTCCAATTCTAACTTTGGTTGTTTCTTCTTCTTCTTCTTCTTGTCCTGATTTGGCGTTATTTGTTGTTCGTTCTACTTTCTCTGCTATTCTTTTTACTGGTTTGCCGTTGTTTTCGAGTCGTTCACTGAGAGCTCGGCGTTTTTTTTGCTATGTATTGACTTGCGGTATTGGCACCATCCTTATTTGCACTTCTGCTAGATTGTCTTGTTATTCTCTTCTCGCTTATTTCTTTCTCGGCTTTGTTATTGATCGTTGAGCTGTGCATTTCAATCCGTTGTTTTGTTTCGGAATCTTCTTCTGCCTGGTGAGTTGTTTTATTTGTAAATGTTTCTATGTGTATGACATGTTCTGGGATACTCTCTTCTTCTATTTCTTTTCCATGTAATTTCTGTTCCGGTTCTTGTTCTTCGTTTTTCTTCTTCTTCTTGTACAGATTTTTCGGCTCGTGTTTCCTGTTTACTGCCGAGCTGTTCCGAGTTGTCCTCTACATCGATCTCCATGATTTCCGTGTTTTCCAACGTTTCTGTGTGTGGCTCACATGCTGATGTTTACAGTGTGGCCTATGTTTACACTGTTGACTTGTGCCGTGGCTTCTGCATAAGACGCTGTGTTGCTACTTTCCTTACTCGCTTCCGCGTTTGTAGCATTTGCTGTTATAGTTTCTGATGTTGACAATTTTACTCTTGGAAGTTGTAATGGTCGGCGTTTTGTACACTCAGATCTTAGGTGTCCAGGTTCATTGCAAACAGAGCATGTGCGCGGTTGTCCCTCATATATTATTAATGCTTTGAAACCCTGTATCATTATATAGGAAGGTATATGTTTTTTTAAATCAATTTTCACACACCGTATGCCGTTGTTTGCTTGGAATCTGAACTTAGGGCTCCATTTTTCGTCGGTCGCCGTTATTATTTCACCATAGTTTCGGATTGCTGCCGTTACACTAGCATTACTAATTTCAAATGGTACATTAAAGACTCTTACTGATCGTAGCCCCAGCCCTGCGTGGCTTATATATACGGTACTTACGGTTCCATCTGGGTTCTGGTAGTCGGCTTTCCCTCCAGTTTTCTCTACGATAGTATTGCACAAGTTGTCATTTGTCATTTTAACGTATACTGCATAAGTCAAGAAGTCCATTTGGATTCCGTATACATCTGCGTCTGTCAAGTCGAATTTTTCATACAGCCATTCATGGAAGTCATATGCACGTGGTCTTGTCTCCTTCGCGTCGAACGCAAATTTCAGTGTATTCTTCCGTATCGTCGATTCCATTTTCACTATCGTAAACCACAAGCTAAGTTTTCACTGATACACTCACTGAACCTCGCTTGAGGAAAGTATCGAGCAACCGCACGCGACGGCGGCTCGATGCGAACTGAACCACTGAGCTGTCAGTCCACTACACGGAAACACGGTACGGAGACGTCCATATCCAACGTTTGTGTCTATCGCCGTATTTCGAAGTTATGAGACAACATGTGTTATTTATACAGATATATTTTCAACCAAATGTAGACAGTATTTTTCTCCTTGTTTCAAAGGATAAGTGTGCAAAGTTTCATCGAGATCGGATGAAAACTGTGGATTTGTATGAAGAACAAACAAACCAACATTCATCTTTATATATAAAGATACGAGAATAACTCTGTCTATTACGTTTTTTCACCACTAAGTGGCTAAACCAATCCTCAGGAAATTTGACAACGAAATACTATATACCACTAGGAGTGACATAGGATTCTCTTTTCTGGATAAATAACATATTTTGTAATGAAATTTTATAAAGTAATCGAATGGTGACAGACAGACAGAAGGGTAGCGTGTGTACGTCTCACATCAGTCACTGGAAGTCAGTTTGTGTTTGATCTGTTCGTGTACAGACACACAGTATAGATGTGGATTTTATCCAATTCTAGAAGTGAAATTCAAAGTTCACGTGTTCGCAGTAGCGGATAACAGGTAGTTTATTTACGTGTACGCGTTCCTGGGCCATAAGAGTTCTTTATCTGATATGTCTAATGAAACATAAGATATTATTTCATAAATCTTACTCAAAATTCGGTACCCACTGACCGCTGTTTTGTTACAGTGAACGGAGTCGCTACAGGTTGTCACAAAAGTAGCTGCACGTACACGAACAATGAATCTACGCTAGTAATATTATAAATGCCGAAGTAACTCTGTCTCTTTCTATGTTAGATTTCATGACTAAGTGACTAAACCTAATTCGATGAAATTTGGGAAGGAAATACTAAGTATCAAACACTTAGGATATTTTTTTTCGGATAAACAACATTGTAATGAAGTATGCAAATCTTTGTAATGTTATATCGGTCGCTGAGGCTTTATTTCTCTCGCAGTAAGTTTCTGAATTGCCTTTTGATAAATTTCATGTACACGCAAAACTTATTATCCCGACTCCGTTCTCTTAGCGATACATTTTATGTAATTTACTGTTTTCTATATCCAATTCAAGCAATAGACTTCTAAGTCCATGCCCATGAAGGTGACTTATAAAGTTACAGTACAGTTAATAATGTCCCATACGGCGCAAAATTTATCGGACACGTGACGAAGAAAATGGTTAAAAACAGATGAGATAAAAAAGAGACGCAAATTTAACGCTAAAACTGTGCTGTGCAAGAATGGGAGGATCGAGAGGAGAACAACAATTAAAGATGATATTTGGCGGGTGAGCCAGGCTTGGATTTTGTAAGTGGGTTGGTTTTCTCTTGCCTCACACAGTGTGTGGACGTGTTACTGTGATGTGAGTATGTAGAGTGTGTTGCTAGTGTTCTGAACGAAAGAAAAATGGAGGAAGGGAGGGTGAAACCCGTTGCCGGCCCATGCAGGCCTACTCTTCCGAAGAACACCATGGCGCTGCCAGGTTTAACGTTCCCATCGGACAAACGAATCAACATCGTCAGTATCTACAGGGTGTCCAGAAAAGGACTCCCTGATTTCAAAATTAAATATCTCGAAAACAAAGATCGATTGAGGAATGCAGTAAACGGTATGTTTATCGTAACAGCTGTAAGAAGTGTATACAGCAGTGTGAAATAATAGTTACAAAAGCTGCTAACAGATGGCGCTGTAATCGCCATACGTAATGCCTAAATAGTGATCCGAAGCTCAGGGTAGTGCCAATGGTGAACATGTTGAAAACATTGTGATGTGATTGTTTCCAAATATTGTTTTCATACGATTATTTCACTTATGTATGCTGATATGAGCTGTACAGCGTAAAGTGCAATCTGTTAGCAGCTTTTGTAACTATTATTTCACACTGCTGTATACACTTCTTACAGCTGTCACAATAAACATACCGTTTACTGCATTCCTCTATCGATCTTTGTTTTCGAGATATTTAATTTTGAAATCAGGGAGTCCTTTTCTGGACACCCTGTATGTCATAAGCACTACAGAGACGTTTTGGATTTGACCCAGGACTGAATCTGGTGATTAGGAATTATGCACCCACACGAGACAAGAATGGGTCACTGCTGAGGTTTAATCCTGTCAATGGTTCCTGGCTTTCCTGAGCTGATCTCTTCACATGTCGAGGTTAAGGTGGCTCAGTGGTTGATTTCTACACTGATTCTGTATTTAATTCGATTCACTTACAAAATGAGAATTGTTATAGACGTTTTTTGAAAAATCAGTAACAAGGTATTTTTTAAATTAAATTTTGTTAAACTGCGCTTCAGGACGTTTATATAGATCGAAAACAAAATTAAAAAGGTCTGTTGAAAAATAAATTGTTGCACTTGTTTCAAAAAAATAATATATTTACCGCATGTTTGCTACCGAATTCTATCTTCAATTTTTGATAAAAAATGAGTCCTTCACCCATAAGAAGAATAAAAATAAAATTATACGAAAATGTATGGGTGAAAATCTATTTTATTTTATTGTCATGGCCATATATCAAAGTGTCAAAGTCAAACCTTGTGCAATTGTAAGTACCTATCCTACCTATATTACAACATAAAACTTTCTTGCATATCCTTGCCGCTTTGACTACAGGGCGTAAATGAAATAATATATGTTGAATTTAATAATATAATGTAATATAAATATTTTAGTTAGGACATAAGAAAAAATATAATAACTGCGCTAGAATCGTATATTATTAAGAATTAAATCCACTTTCAATTTATTTATATTGAAAAACTCTCCAAGAAATTGAACACATATAATTTCTTTTACACCCTGTAGTCAAAGCGGCAAGGATATGCAAGAATGTTTTATGTTGTAATATTAAGAAGGATAGGTACTTACAACTGCATAAGGTTTGACTTTGACACTTTGATATATGGCCATGACAATAAAATAAAATAAATTTTCACCCATACATTTTCTTATAATTTTTATTTATTTATTAAGGGTGAAGGACTCATTTTTATCATAAATTTAAGATAACAAGTTTTGATCAGCGCAACAAATGCTATCTAAACCAATTTTTTTTGGATCGATATTATGACTTTATGTCGAATGTCCACAATTTTCCAATCCCGAACCACTGTGGGACGCGGATCCGAATCCACTCCGACAATCCAGATTTTGATTTGCTAAGGTTGTTACCGAATTCCGGGATGGTTCCTTCAAAAGGTCATGGCTGTCGTGATTTTCTCTAATGACGTGCATGTCGGCGAGCTGAATACTATAAACAGTGCTTCGTTTTTCATTCGAAAGACGCAGAAAGCTACGTAGAAGTAATTCGTTAGTGTGCTAAAGCAAGTGGAATGTTGTCATCCTCTGTCCTCGGTAGAATGACTAGATGGCGTCAGAAGTCGATGAGACACTATGGCGCAACCGCTCGCTGTTCGGGCTGGGTGCAGAGAGATTGGGGTGCGGAACGACATTGGAAGTGTGGGATCGCATACAGGACAGTGTAGAGATTGCCTGATACATATTTCATTGGCTGCGGCCACAAGGCGCGCATGCCCAAGAGGTCTGCAGGTCGCACGCCCGGTTTAACTTAAATCTCTCACATACACCTGCAGACTCCAACGAGTGTATCATCTTAATAAAGCTGAGCTTGGTATTAAACTCGAAGGTTGGTATACGTAGTCTCGTACCAGAGGCAGGACACCTAACGTAACCCGGTAATCCCGCCGGGTACAAGGGGACCTGTAGTTTAACGTGGACTGAGGACCATACAAGTATTCTGGAGTACTTCACATTACACAGCAAGCTGTGCCGGAGGTGAAAGTCGGGTTCAGGGCCTCTGAAAATCCCCGCTGAGACAGGGATTCGAACCGGGGACCTCTCGATCATCAGTCTGATGCCTCAACCACTCAGCAACTATACCGCTAGACCACACCTCATCCACTGACGCACTGTTTTTGAGCCGATTTGAGAAATTTCGAGAATCTTAAAACCACCTCCCACCATGGTGACTAGCATCTCTGACTATGCCAGGCAGTCGTCACTGTGTTAATTAGTTCGTGCCTCGGTGTTGGAAGCCTCTCCACAGTGGGTATGCAGTGACGGCATACCACACTGTCGATGGGGTTTCGTCCGTTAGTTGCGATCATCGAAGCGGGTGTTCCGCTATGTTTCTTTCTGAACAGCTTTCCTGTATAGATCGCCATAGTCTTTCAAAGAAGCCATGGAAAATCGGTGATAACTAGTCGAAGGTGCGATAAACAGGTTCTCGCTTTTTTCAAAGACTATTTGAAGCCCTTTTTAATTTCTGCTATAGCGATTACACAGAAGTGCTTTCCTGGTTTGGGACTTCACGTAAAATCGCAACACGCCATATTGGGTGTTTAGACGTGTTTAGGAGATTAGGGGGCATCCATAAATCACGTGGGGGGAAATAAGGGGGGGGTCCGGCTAAATCTCACCAGATGTCACCAAGGGGGAGGGGGGGGGGGTCTCACGTGAAGGTAAGGTCTACAATTGACGCGAAAGTCGATTTTAGGGAGGTATTTGGCTGAAAAGTGAGACCTTAAAAAAATAAAGGTCTCAAAAAGTTGCAAAGACGATCTGTAGGGGGGTCTCACGGAACCAGATCTCACCACAGGGGGAGGGGGTCGGGCCATATCTCACCAAAATCTCACCAGATGGGGGGGGTCCGAAAATCCGGAAAAACACCTCACGTAATTTATGGATGTCCCCTTAGGTGTCCACGACAGATGCAGACTGCGTCATCAATCTGAATTTTTTTCCTTAAAAACTGCACAGCAAGATTTCATCCATCCTATCCAAATGGCCACAGGTGACAGATTCTCTCCTAGTGCGGATAGTTTCTTACCGCATGAAAAGCCATGTTTTTTAGGTGAACACGTCTTTAAAGTAGTTTCCTTGAGAAACTCTAGAATAACAAGCACCGAAAATACTTTCCAGCATTCAGGCTCCAAATAAATGGTATAAATCCAAAATCTAATAATATCAATTCATAGCGAAAGGATAGAAGATTGTAACGAAGGATGGAAAGAATGAACCTCCATTTTTGTTGGGTTTGCCGACGCCTGGAAACTTCTGTGGCGAAGCTTTGGTAATCTTTGTACAGTTTGTGTATAAAACTCTAGGTTTTAGATACGGTCACGGGAATTCAGTTGGCATACTTGTTAATTTTCCTGGCAAATACCAATATGACAGGACTTACTTTCCATTTGGAAAGGAAGTCACCAGAATCCACCTTGGCAGATATACTGTTGTCTGTGCGAGTCATCAAGATGGCGCGATTATGTATACCGTACAAAGATTGAGCTTACGAGCTCAAATGTCAGCAACGCGCCAACTAATTGGATCTGTTTCTCGAATTTGATCTCCTAAGGCCTATTTAAAACAAAAATACATTACAGAGAATATAAAATCGTCAAACAAGGAGATTTTACGACAAAGGCGACCCAATCTGGCTGAAATACGCGAAGTATTGCGAAAATTGAAGGATTTCTATTGAAACTGAAAGAGCTTAAAAGTATTAAAAACGGTTGGACACAATGTCTGCACATGGTAGAAGATAATAATCGATTATTTCAGAAACCAGTCAAACGCCAAAACTAGAGAAAATGAGTTAATAGCGCCAAATTACTATTTAATGGTAATTGCACACTTCGGTCAAAAAGCAGTCAAATATCTCCAACTGTTCTTGTCTGACATTACGTTTAATTTCTCGTTTACAGTCAAACGACTGCGCTTGGCTGGTTTCTGCAGTAAACTGTGGCAAGTTCCTAAACTCCAAAAGGAGAATTTCAAGATATCCACATACAATCAATTTTGTTACAACACTAATACTCCTGGAAAAGTGGTTGTAAACCCAAATATTAATGTAATCTTTCAGTCAACTTTCACTGCTGAAAACAACGAATGCCTCTGACTTACCTACCAATTTGGCCTACCCTTCAGGAAAGTAAGTTTTTAAATAGTATAATATAATATATTACCTAATATTATTGGGTAGATTACACGAATATTACTATTAGATATAATTATATTCCTTCATTCAAAAGTTTACATAAAATATTGTATTGCAGTCTAAAATAATATATGTTTTCCATTCATGGTTAGGACCTGAGCCCTAATTTCTTCGTTATTGCTTTAAGTTCCCGTCAATATCAAGAAGTTGCGAAACATAAATGCCCTGAGACCTTACCTGGAGGGGTATGAAACCTTTTATAACCGCATTTTACAGTGACCTATGCAGAGGCAGAATATGCTGTGGAATTTGTTTTTTAAGATTGAGTAACTCCTATCGTGATGACTGGAGTAGCTGATTATTTCATCTGTGTACTTCCCTAATATTAGTAATGCAATCTCATTAAAAATTCAGGTTTTGTTTTCAAAAATAGGTTTTTGTTAAGCAATTTTTTTTTGATCCATTTACAGCAATATTGAAATACCCAAAATATTTTTTCTTTGATAGAATAGTTTGCAATATGTACTGCTTTCAGTAAAAAATACCCAAATCACCACCAAAACATGTAATCTGATGGTAGACAGTTTTTTTGTGTTTTCCCAAAATGGAAAAACTTGGTGCTTGACTGGTTTCTGAAATAAATGATTCTTGCAGAGTGGTTATACTAAAAACATTTCGAACTCCAGTTGAAATTAAACAGAATTGAACACGATGTCGGTCTATACTCGTGAGGACACGGCATACATCGCGTATCGGTTGTTACCAGTGATGAAACCGCAGTGAGTGGGTTTAGGGCAGTCAGAACGCGGTCATGGCGTCACACGCTACTTCAGCTGAAGTAGAGTGTGACATAGTTCAGGGCAACCTCCAGACCGCTAGCAAGCGTAGACAATAGTCATGGGTTGTGACTTCAGTATCACATTATATCACGTGATCTGTGCCACGGGTATCTTGTTTAACACTGCTATCTGTCTGAGAACAATGTAATGAGTGATTCCAAAGAGACTGAACTGGCACTTGGTCGGTGGCCCAGCGTCAGGATCTCTCGTACCTCTGTAGCTCTACCGAGAGCAAAAGTGGTTGAGCCGGTGTAGGTATCTGATGATACGAGCGTAATCGAGCTTTCTCCACTGGCCGCACTACCGCTTTTGGAGGAGTGTAAGAAAGAGGGGCGGAGGTTGTGAAACGGAGGCGCTAATGCATTTGTTCCGTACGGCCGTCGGCGCTGCCTTCATTTACCACGTTTTTATTATTTTTGTTTTCGGCGTAATCGATCCGTGGATTTCACGCGTGCAGACTGCCGACCGGTTCTGGGGGCCGGTGTAGAGTGACGCAAGCGGCGGAGCAGAAAAGAACGACCTGAGGACCACTCGCTTTCTCCTAACCCGCGCCCACTCTGACCTGCATCGGCCACTGTGCAGACACTGTGCAGACACTGTGCAGACACTGTGCTGTCAGAGCCTCTGGCACTGTCGCACGGCAGACACGTGGCAGACAGTCGCGCGACTAGCGCTGGCACAGTCTTCTGTGACCACGCGGTGGTCACACCACGGGGAGGAAAGAAAAATACGAGGGTGGTTTGAGAAGTTCTCGGAATGTATTAGAATTAAGTATCTTACCTCGGTGGAACTGCTTTTATGTTTCAACATAGTCTCCCTGTAGACCAATGCATTTGGTCCAGCGATGTTCCAATGCCTTGATCCCATCTCGAAAATGAGATTCCTCCAGGCCTGCAAAATACCTCTCCAATTCAGCTGTCAGTTCTTCCCTTGTAGAAAATCTCCGTCCACCGAGGAAATTTTTCAGCTTGGGGAATAGATGAAAGTCTGATGGTGCCAAATCAGGTGAATAAGGTGGATGTAGCACCAATTAATACCTCAGTTCATGAAGTTTTGCCATGGCACTAACACTTTTGTGCGGCGGAGCGTTGTCCTGATGAAACATGACGTTTTTCCTTGCCAAACCAGGCCTTGTTTCGCGTATCTTTTCCTGTAATTGGTCTAGGAGGTTTGCATAGTATTGCCCCGTGATTTTTTGGCCAGTAGGAAGATAATCTATCAGCAGAATGCCTTTTGCATCCCAGAAAACTGAGGCCATGAACTTTCCGGCCAAACGCACTGCCTTTGCTTTCTGTGGTGGTGGTGAATCAGCATGTTTCCACTGCTTTGACTGCTGTTTTGTCTCTGGGGTATAGTAGTGGACACAAGTTTCATCTGTAGTCACAAACCGGCGCAAAAAATCTTGTTGGTTGCTCTGAAAACGGGCCAGACTTTGTTCGGACATTTCCAATCTGGTGCGTTTATCGTCCAGTGTCAAGAGCCGCGGCACCCATCTTGCGGATAATTTTTTCATACCCAATTCTTCGGTTAAAATATAATATACCCGTTCAGAAGACATCCCTACGGCTTCAGCAATCTCCCGCACTTTCAGTCGACGATCCTCCATGACCATTTTATGCACTTTTGCGATAAATTCTGGGGTCGTAGCACTTTTTGGCCGTCCACTACGACCAAATTTAAACTCGCTGGTCTACTTGGCAACAGTTGAAAATGAAGGAGCAGAGTCCCCTAGTGTGTTCTGAAAGTCGGCATGAATTACCTTTGCTTTCATACCTTTCCTTACAAAGTATTTAATCACTGCTCGAATCTCAGTTTTTTCCATTGTCACAAATCACTACGCGGGAACAACAACAAAGAGTCGTCACTACCACACTCCTGCAGATAGAGCACTGACGCGCCACGTGTTCACTCACAAAGGATGTGTGACTATTGCGCGGGAACCTCGTTGCTCTAGCACTGACATCTAGCGGTGATTCCGAGAACTTTTCAAACCGCCCTCGTATGGAGACGACGCAAGGGACCTTCAGCACGCATTCAAGTGACCCCGGGCGGCGAGGAGTGGGGGGGGGGGGGGGGGGGTGTGGCCGCCATATTACCTATCCATACAGACACGGCGAGTATGTACAAAACCTCAAGGGGACTCTAGGATAAACGTGACGTCGCAATCTGATGATGGATTATTATGTAACTCGATGAGACAAATAAAAAATGAACAATAAAATTTTTTGATATCGTGCTTAGTTTTCGAAATATTCTGTCTCAAATGTGAGATGTTTTTGGTTGAAATTCAGAAGAAACAATTGGTCAAAGTTAAATTTGACGATGGATTCTTATTTAAAAAGACGAGAAAAATAAAGAATAAACATTTTCGATATTTTGCCTAGTTCTTGAGACATACTGTGTCAAAAGTGAGTTGAAATGGAGAAGAAAAATTTCGCAAAATGTCAAATTTGATGATGTATTCTTATGTAACACGACGAAAAAAAATCGAAGATAAAGAATAAAATTTTTCGATATCTTGCTCAGTTTTCGGGATATACTGTCTCCAAATAGCAATTGTATGGATACGTAATATGGCCGCCGCCGCCACTGCGCATGCGCAGAAGTAGCCGTGAGTTTAGAGGTGGCGTCACAGAATAAGCGGTATTTCCTCTCCATATATTTCTTTCCTTCATGGTCACACTGCTCACCGCTCCTATTGTTATTATTATTATTTGTAGCGAAAACTTTTATAACCTGACTGTTGGATGGGGGTAAATATATGAATTCGCGCCATATATGCGACAACATGTTGCGCGTCTGATGTTTCCGTTGGATGCTTTTTTGGTTGAGTAAAATCCTGTGACTTCGCGTCACCAACATGCTGCTTACAGAACGTTCCTTGGTTCTGATTCCACTTTAAACTGTAGATCCTTGAGGAAAGGAATTGGCCTTCTGCCTCTGACACAATAGCTGGGTACATCTCCAGTCGACCTACCTTGGAGTTGTAGATTTTTAATTTTTGAAATGAAAACCTCTTTAGGGACGTTTTGGATGAGTAAAATCTTTATGAGTGCGCGCCTCCGACATGCTAATGTTAACAGCATATGTGTTGTGGTCTGGTGGCTCAGTGGTTAGGGTGTCTCACTGGGGAACGAAAGGTCTCCAGTTCGAATCTCTGTCTGGGTAGGGACTTTCATTTTCATGGACTCTTAACCCGACCTTCACCTCTGGCACAGCTTGATGCCAGAACGCTTCCGTGGTTCGGATATTGACGTTAAACTGTAGGTCCCCTGTACCTGATAGGAATACGGGGTTAGGTTAAGGCGACTAACACCGGGGCGGAATGCACAACCAATAGAAACCATTACGACCACACGGAATTATTATTATTTTTTAGTATATCTGTAGCTATAACTGTGAAAAACCTTTTTAGATTGTTTGCTGATGATGCGGTTATTTATAGGGAAGTAAGGAATTTGGCCGATTGCTTAGAAATTCAGCGCGATCTGGATGTTATTTTGGCTTGGTGCGCTGAGTGGCAACTTACTCTAAATTGTAAAAAGTGCAAGACAATGAGCATAACTAACAAAAACAATCCAATTGTTCAGAAATACCAGTTAAACAATTCAGTTATTGATATGGTCGATTCTATGAAATATTTGGGAGTAACAGTATAAAGGAACATGAAATGGGACTTACACATTAATTCGTTAGTAGGTAGAGCTAATTCTAGGCTGCGATTCATAGGTCGAATATTGAAAAATTGTAATGAACAAATAAAGGAGATAGCGTAAAAATATCTTGTGCGTCCACATTTGGACTATTGTTGTGCCATTTAGAATCCGTTTCGTAAGGGGTTGATCGAAAGTATAGAGAAAGTACAGAGAAGAGCCGCTCGATTCGTGACCGCTTGCTACAGTCCTTATGAAAGCGTCACAGAACTGATTAGTAGATTAGGTTGGGAGTCTCTGGTAGATAGACGACACACGTTTCGTTTAAACTTATTGGAAAACATGCGTACTCCCACTTTCACTTTTGAGTGTAGTGAAATACTTCTTCCACGAACTTATTTGAGTCGGAAGGACAGGAAAGATAAAATTAGAGAAATAAGGTGCCGGACTGATTCTTATATGAATTCTTTTTTCCCTCGTACCATTAGGAATTGGAATGCACAGCAAAGAGATTAGCTTTGGTGCTGAGCACCCTCTGCCACCCACAATTTTGTGAATTGCAGAGCATATATGTAGATGTAGATGTATTGTGGGTATGATATTCATAACTTTAAGTTTTCTTTCCTGTGGTCTGTCCCCAATCACCGCCAATAAGTTTTTTATTTTTTATTTTTATTTTTTTTTTTCAAACTTTTTTCTTTTTCGGCTTTTACGGAGCATCCATGCATTACGTCACAAAATTTTCACTTTTTTTTTCTTCGTCCTTGTAGCACTTATGTAGGGTTCATTTCACCTGATATCTATTCAATTGTTTTATTATTTCAGATATTTAGTGTAGCCCTGCGCACTTAGTTTTATTGATAGTTGTATTCTTCATACGGACGTAACTAACGCATAGCATTGTTATCTTCCAAATGCAATGATTTCTAGTGCAGCAAGTCCCGCAGCCTCAACTTCAGTAAATTACACAATTTCATTCTTATTCGGCATCGTTTAACCGCGTCAGTTTTTTTACCTATAATTCTATTACCTTGCACTATTGTTGGTTGCGTCATTTTATTTTTTCACAAAAGCTTATAATAGATTTGGCATGACTGAGGGTTGCGTGTTGTAGAAGCGTTTTTAAGATAACTAGTTGTGGATAAAAATAGGAATTAGATACTAACTGTGATGAATTAATGAATGAAATGGAAGTCTGGTTTTTTTCTTCAAACCAAAATACGTTGAAATAAACTGTTTGGCGGTTTTGTTCGGGCCAGAAACTCACTCACATGAAGTAATTATTTCCTGCATTCGCGTCTAACCGGGAAAGTAATTTTTTAATAATCTATATTCAAGCAAAATATGAGCTTTATTTCAGTTATTGGATCACACGAGTGGTTGCAAGGAAGCGATTCACAATTATTGACAATTCTGAAATGCATTAACATTATACGCTCACAGTTTAACAAAACATCAATATAAGGAAAAATCAACAAATAGTAAAAAGTATTAAAAAAATCCGTGGAAATTTTAACAAAATCCGGAAATCCTAACTTTTTATAAAAATCCGTAGAGTTGGCAGCACTGTTTGTTCATTCCGCACATGCTCGAATTTAGATAATCGGGGAGCTCTTCGAAGGAAATCCGTCTCCACTTCTTCTTTCGGTTTCTTTCTCTTCCTGTCTCTACATACTGAGTTTTGTTTTTAGGCCAATCTTAGTGGACCACAGGAGTGGATTTGGTTTTGTATGGCGGACCTCTCTTGGTTTGGTCTATATCTGATATCTTCTTCACATGTTCCGTAATTACTAATAATGCTCCTTAAACTCTTATCCAGGCGTTCGCCGGAAAACGCTACCCTTCCAGTCTGTTGCCGTCGGCAACTTGCTGGGTGCCAGCAACTCCCGCCACACGGCACCGTGAATCACCGCACTGTTTAACACCTCCGCTGCCCCAACAGTGTTGTGAATAAACGTTTCTTTGCGGTTTGGCTGGTTTGGGGCTTCATACTCTTACTAATCTGTACCGGGTTTGAGTGTGAGTAAAATTATGGTACGTTACAGTTTGCAACAAAGAATATTTCTCTACGATACATATGTGAAGAAGAAGTCGTTTAAAAAGTGTCGCAGTAAATTTCGTCGCGAATTTCCTGGCGGTTTACTGCCAGCTAAATCAACAATTCTGCGTCTGGTTAAAAAAGTAAGAGAAACGGGTTCATTTTTTAACAAAAAGAGACTGTCGGTCAACCGTATTCTCACAGAGGAGAAAATTGACGATATCGCTTTTCGACTAGAACAGTCACCCAAAAAATCATTAAGTCAGTTAGGGCAGCGTGTGTCTCGAAATATGTTCAGAAGATGAGAAATGTGCATTACACAAGAGGGTCAACACTTCCAGCATCTTTTATAAGGTAAGCTAATGAATTACGTCACATTTAAATGCTTAGCACATACAAGTTTATGAAGCATAATTATTATGAAATAGTCCGCGGCCGACGGTCGAACAATGCCGGAAGCTGACCGCTCGCTCGCCGGGAGCAGTTTCTTCCTTGTAGCGCTAACAGTGGGTTAACGTTTCCCGGCGAACGCCCTGTACTTTTCACATGTATTTATAGTTGTCTGATACTATCCTCTTTCCAACAGCCAGGTATTCTGTCTTTGTGATGTTGATTTTTAGTCCCCATTCATCATACTCCTCTCCTAAACTTCCTCAGCATGTACGCTAAGTCCTCTTCATCCCCTGTTACCACTACCGGGTCATCTGCAGACAACAGACTATACAAATAGGTTCCATGCATCTCTATTTCTTAAGCGCTTTGTTCTCCAGTTCTCTAGGACACCATGAATGTATATTTTAGACAAAGTTGTAGAAAGGCAACAACCTTGCTTTAATAGTAAAGGGCTGGGAAACTTTCTTCCAAATGATGCTATAAAGAAAATTAACAGGTGGTTTAATGCCAACAAACTAATACTTAATGTAGAAAAGACACAGTTACTTCAGTTTGTTACAAAAAAAATAAAACAAAGGACAGCTATAATGTGATATCAGAAGGAAAAGCAATCAATGAAAGCAGTTTCACAAAATTCCTGGGTGTATGTATAGATAACAAATTGAACTGGAAACAGCATATTCAACAACTTCTTAAAAAACTGAATTCTGCAACATTTTCACTTAGGGTAATATAGAAACCAGAAAGTTAGTATATTTTGCATATTTTCATTCCCTGCTCACTTATGTCATCTCATTCTGGGGGTATTTAAATTGCAAAAGCGTGCTATAAGAACTATTTGTGGAGCAAGCCCACAGACGTCGTGCATAAATCTATTTAAAAACCTGGGTGTACTAACACTGCCAGCACAGTATGTATACTCCGTACTATCATTTGTAGTGGAAAATTCTGAACACTTCAATCTTAATGCTGACATACATAGCCATAATACTAGGAATAAATATAATATTCACAAGGATTACAAATCAGTGTCAATTGTACAGAAAAGGTTAACATTTACTGGAGCTTCCTTATTCAATGTCTTACCAACAGAAATTAAATGTTCTCTACAAAAACCCAACTACTTTAAGTCCAAACTGAAAGAGTTTCTGCTTCAGAATCCATTTTACTCTGTGAAAGAATTTTCTTCTTGGTATTTGGTAAATAAGAATGACTGATAAAATAGTATATATGGTGTATGGAAGGGGAAGGTGACAAAGTTGTCCACAATTACTACAATAATATATGGTTTTTCTTTCTGTTGAAACTTTTGACAAATGAAGTAATTACACTGTTTACAAAATTTCACTCATATATAGTAACTAACATGGGATAGCATGCACTCAAAAACTGCTGTGAAAAATTATGATACTAACAGGTTTTTAAGTAATTGACTGCTTATGAGTTGTGGTAAGTGGTTGGTAAGAAAATAACTGGTTGTTAGATGCTGGTAACAAGTGTATACACTGTTCCACATAATTAGTATTAACTAACTCGGGATTGTATTTGTAGATTACAGGAAATATTGGTTATACTAATGGGTTGTTGCTAACTTGTTTTCAATATATAATAATATTATCATTTATATAGTAATATTGACATTACTAATAAGTGTATGTACTGTTCCACATCCCCGAGATTATTCTCACATGGGATCAAAGTGAACATATCTATCATTTCTATCTATCCTTACCAATCTCTTCACAAAAATATCTTTAAAATATATTTAAAAATTTAAAAACATTGGCGCCGGATACGAGCCCATACTACCCTGGTCTAAAGCCAAGCTTTTTCACTCTCAGCTGCGTCGTTAGAATCCTATTGAAGTTACCGACTGCCGACTCACTTCAGTGAGGTGCCGAGAGGAACAGCCATTTCACCGACGGCGGCGGAGAAACGAACTGATCGGTCAAGATTCGAATTTGTGTCTGATTTAGGACGGGCAATAATTGAGTGCCGCTTATGGTGTTTCCTTATTATCGTAAACGGGCGAAGTCCAATTCGGAACCGTGCCTTATGGGGACCGCTACACGAATATGGACGCAAAAGAAATTGGCACTGTGGATAACAGCGCGGCTGCTGATTGGGTTTGGGGGAGGAGATGTTCCTTCCACAGATAGAAGGCTGCTAAATTGAAACCTGGCTTCTGTCGAGTCTCTTTACTCGAAGAAATGCTGATACACAGGGGGAAAGGGAACATTATACAGGGTGTTACAAAAAGGTACGGTCAAACTTTCAGGAAACATTCCTCACACACAAACAAAGAAAATATGTCATGTGGACATGTGTCCGGAAACGCTTACTTTCCATGTTAGAGCTCATTTTATTACTTCTCTTCAAATCACATTAAACATGGAATGGAAACACACAGCAACAGAACGTACCAGCGTGACTTCAAACACTTTGTTACAGGAAATGTTCAAAATGTCCTCCGTTAGCGAGGATACATGCATCCACCCTCCGTCGCATGGAATCCCTGATGCGCTGATGCAGCCCTGGAGAATGGCGTATTGTATCACAGCCGTCCACAATATGAGCTCTAACATGGAAAGTAAGCGTTTCCGGACACATGTCCACATAACATATTTTCTTTGTTTGTGTGTGAGGAATGTTTCCTGAAAGTTTGGCCGTACCTTTTTGTAACACCCTGTATACCGCGCGTCCAGGAACCGTACATAGGTTCCTACTATATGACAGAAATTTATTTTGTTAAAGGTATCACCATTTTCGAGAAATTTATTTTTTTTAATATTTTGTCGAAACATGCGTTTTATACCATGCCATTTCTACAAATTAAGACTTTTTGAAAATATTTTTTTTTTATTCACTCAAAGATGCTGGAATGATATAAAACAATATTTTTCTTACATGTTAAAAAAAAAACCTTATGAAAATCTTAAATGGTAAAATTATTTTATACTTCTTTTAAAATGATTGTTTTATGCTAGTTCAATTTGCTAAACAGACCATTGTGTATTTTAAACATGCAAAAAAAATATGATAATATGATTTAAAAAAAAAAGATATTTTTAAGTTTTAAGAAAAAAAGAACATTTTTTTAGATGACTCAAAGATTCTTGAGTAAATTAAAAAGAGAAAAAGGGTTCAAAAAGTCTTAATATTATAAATGGAATGGAATAAAGTGAAAAAAGTCAGAGGATTCGAAAAAAATTAAAGAAATCAATATCTCTAAATGGTGAGACTCTTACTAAAATAGATTTTTTTCATATAGTAGGACAGTTCTAGGATTTTCCTTTCATTCCTGGACAACGTGTATATAAAAAAAACCTTCCCGCCTCATCGAACACAGCAATTATATTTTGAAATCTTACATTATAATTGTGTTCCTAGCAGTGAAATACTGCACAATCCTTAAGGGATGAAAGGATATTATTCGATTCCTCGAGGTTTAATTAAATATAATAAATAACTAGTCCAAGATCCAGTTTCAAATTTTAACTTGTTCTATTGTTAGTAAGCCATCGGACTTCAAAATACAGTTCACACATAAACACAACACTCCAACGATTACAGTCGACACTTCTTCCAAAGACAATACTACCAAAACCGTTCGCTCAACAGTGTCTTTGGCCGACGTAAACTAATGCCAAGATACTCAGTCTTTGCTGGTCGCTTTATATAAGCTCCATCGAAAGTTTTAGAACACTCCAAACGCTTCCGACAGATATTTCTCGAACATTAACAATACTTAAACAATTGAAAACAATCAGAATTAATACATAATCATTTACAATCATTACAAAATGCTCAAAAATGAAAATTAAAGATACTTAAACACAAAATTATCCACATAAATCATTTTAAACTGTGGTAAATCATCCATTAAGCATCGCAGCTTACCTTAATACTTACAATTACAAACATTTAAGCAATTCTCTGGCATGGTTCTGTTCTTAACCATATTGAATGGTATCTACATAATTTCTTTCCACAATACAACATGTATTTACACAGATTTACAACAAAATACAAGACAAATATACAAAACCATTTTCAATCACACTCTGGCTTGCTACAAATGCTTCATAAAATACAATTCCATTTGAAGTTTAGATTTGAGGGCTGGTACAATATACTTCATTCCGTTCCTTCTCTGCCCCGAATATCGGAATGGGCATTACTAGAATAAAATTGATAAATAGATAGGGGAGTGTGTGTGAGAGGGAGGGGGGATTATGATTAGTTTCACATATTTGTACATTTCTGTATGTTAGTTACCCGACAGGGTGTCTGGCGCGTTAACGTTGAGACGCCACCACGGGGGATGCAACGGGACCAGGTGCGAGCCCTCCTCACTGCAGTGTCCCGCAGTCAACAAAAATACATCCACCACACACTAAACATAATAGTTACACTTTGCGTATACAGGTGGCTTGCGACAGGCGTAGCAAGTGGATGTTAGCCTGACTGATGAATGTGCTTCCACAGAGAATAAGCACCAGCCTCTGGGTGAGCAAGTTGAAGAAGTCGGTCACAGGTGGAGACGTGTGTTAAAGCTCCGAGTGCCCTTGGCGGGTGTCGCGCCGTGTATGGACTGAGATAGTGGCGCGTGACATCACCTGCACTTCCAGGAAACTCTATCTGGGCGACGGCGAGTCCGCAAGGAGGCGAGGTCTCTGTGAGTCTCCACACGCAAATAGCCTGCCCTGACGCAACCACAAAGCCTGCACTCAGTCGTGTTACTTTAGTTCATACACCAATACAGTACTACATAGTTCCCACATCTGTTTAGGCACTTGTCACTTCGCGGGATGAGTTTGCGTTTAATTTAATTTAGTTGCAATGGAGCACAGGCTCCGATGGCAATTTCCCTACACACCCATCTTCCCCCTATCATGCACCCACCTACATTTGCCCTCTACAAATTTTATCTTTAAATTCTTTCAAAGTTTTCGGTAAATTATTCATCATTTCTCTTGGTAACTCATTCCAATCCCTGACACCCTTACCTAAAAAAGAGAATCTCCCCACACCCTTGTGCCTGAAATCGAGTGCCAGCTTGTGGTCATGGTCATCTTTTCCCTTCCATGCACTACTTTTCATACCTATTGCAATATGTTTCCATGCCTCATCGCCAGTATATGCCCTGTACACTCCCATTACCCTCCTCATCCTCATCCTGTCTTGCAATGAATCCCATTCCAGCTCCTTTATCATATCCGTCATTGATTGCATTCTACAATAATTTCCAGAAACAAATCTAGCAGCCCTTTTTTGCACCCTCTCCAACTCCTGTATTTGATACGTAAAATGAGGGTCCCATACTACACTACCATATTCGAGCAATGGTCTGACCAAAGTTTTGTAACCCAATACCTTGACATCTCTCGTACATCCCCTCATCACTCTCTCCAACAAGTGCAGAACTTTGAAACCTTTTCCTACCACCTGTCCTATGTGTCCTTCCCAGTTAAGTTTGTTATCAAAAGTAATTCCAAGATATTTACATTTCAAGTCTTCAGCAAGCAATTCTTTCCCCACTCTATAGTCATAATTAACCTTTTGTTTTTTATTTTTGTATCTAATAAGCTGACTCTTCTTTGAATTTATCTTCATTCCATGTTTACCAACCCAATTAGATATCCTGTCCAGATCACCCTGCAACTGTTTACAATCCTCTATCGTTTTGATTCTTTTATACAGCATTATGTCATCTGCAAACAATCTAATTTCAGATAGTAAACAATCAACACAATTATTCATTAGAATAATAAATAGCAATGGTCCCAATACGCTACGCTGTGGCACACCCGTTTTTACTTCCACTTCTTTTGATACTGCGTTGTTGCGAAGTGTCGCACCTCCTCGTCTGAAGTGTATCGTCGGCCTCCTGGTTGACCCTTCAAGTGAGGAAACAGGTGAAAATCGCTCGGAGCGAGATCTGGGCTGTAGAGAGGGTGGCCGATGATCTTCGACGGTGACGTTTTCAATCTTTCCGCACTACGACATGCTGACCTTACATTAGGGGGCGTCCATAAATTACGTGAGGTGAAATAGGGAGGAGCGGTCCGGCGAAATCTCACCAAGGGGGAAAAGGGGGGGGGTCAACGTGAGGTTTTGGAAAATATATTTATGGATGTCCCCTTTTAACCTCTGCGAGCTATCGATGTATTTAGGCTGCCGGTTACAAGTTTTGCCTACCCGGCCTCGTTAGCGTAGGGGCTAGAGTGCTCCGCGTACCGGAAGGTCGCCGGTTCGAGTCCGGCCGAGGGCATGGGTTTTTAGTGCTGTGTCTGTGAATGTCTTGACCGTGTTGTAGTGTCCTTGTGTCAATAGCAACAGATCACATTGAGCTGGCTGTATGGCCCAGTAGCCGAATGCCATTTAAAAAAGAAAAAAAAAAGTTTCGCCTACACAAATCGAATAAGTGAGCGGATTTCTTCGAGACAAATTTTCCAAATGTTTACTTACAGCTGCATATAGAATTCTGTTCTACAACGTCACTGATCATAAAGACAAGATAATAACCTTTAGAGTAGCGAAACAAACCGACCGCAGCGAAATCTACGAACCGAGTGGCAGTGGAAGAACAGTTGATAACACCGCCGGCTCAACTGATGGTGAAGTGGGTAGTGCGGGCAGGGGATGGAGGCAAGACTGTGTGACCTTGAACGGACTGATTCGGTGAAGCGGACTATACTGCTGTAGGTGGCTGAAACTCTGCACAGTGGAACGTCTTAGAATTACCACACACTACTAATTTCTGTATAACGGACGACATTTCAGAACATCAGCCTAGTATTAACCTTGGGTACTGATCACCTTATTATGACAGTCAGTCAATTGAAGCAGGTTCTTTTTTTTCGTTTTCTACACATTTTATAGCATTATGTCCAAGTTCATATTTACCTTTTTTTGCTTTACGTCTCTCAACAGCGAGGTGTTTAGAGACAGGAAAGGATGGGGGGCAAGGATGGGAAGGAATTCGGCCATGGTCTTTTGAAGGAAGCATCCCGGCATTTGCCTGGAGTGATTTTGGAAACCATGGAAAAAACAAATCTGGATGCCCGGATGGGGATGCGAATCGCCGTCCTCCCGAATGCAAGGCCAGAACGCTAACCGTTACACCGCCCCGCTCGTTTTCATATTTACACTGAGCATTTTATACCCAAACTCTTTTTCTCTATCTGTAGTTTGGTATTAGTGGAAAAGACGCTGTATGAAATCATTGCCTTGCGACACTTAAGTATCAGAAATGCATAATTTGTTTCGATTTTCTACACTTATCATCACAGATAAAAGGCTAAGCTTAGTCACCGTGTCCGTACCACTGTGGGGTTCGTGCTGGATTATTAGGGGAGATAAGCAAGTAAAATGGCAGAACACTGAAAGAAATGTTCTGATAGCGTTCAACTGAATTTTAATTATTAGCTGCTTGTTATTTATTTATATATCATCCATGTAAATGTTTTCGTTAAATTATTTGCCCAAAGAAATGCTTTAATTTTTGAGCAGCGATGTCAGAAGAAATATGATTAGATTGAAATTTAGCCTTGATCCTGATAACACAGCACATAAGTAAGATTAAAAAAAAAAAAATTAAATTGCATTCATCAGCACCATATTACTGAAATCATTACTTCATTTGCTTGATAGTAGTTCCACAATGACCTTGATCTGTACGACCTAGACCACTATTAAAACGTGAGTTAAGATTAATTTTTAACCTTTGCTTTCAGTTACGTCTTTTTACTGAGGTCATTATTTCAGCCACACGTTACTGTGTCGCGAATAACAAAAAATAAAGATGTAAGAATCCGTGCAGATTTTGGATAAAGTTAATATCGCCATGCATTATTGCCACTGACATGCCATTCAGGGATGGTATTAATTCGCGCGTGATTTAAGCTTTGATTTTCTAGCGCAAATTGGCGGAGTTTGTGGTTAGGCTGAAATGCTACCTGGACCAGGGTAACGACTGAATCTTTTTGTTACGGCGCAATGCTATTTTGTTAACCAACCGCGAATAGAAGGTGTGCCAGAACATTCCGTTCAACTCACCATTTTTAATGGGTTTTGAGGCAGGTACTATTGTAAAGCTGTTAACGGGCTACGTGAGTTTGTCCCTTTGTACAGTCATGAAGCGAATACTACGGAACCGTTTCAGACAGGAAGTTCACAGTTTGAAAGCTCAGGGTATATCTTAAACATTGCGGCATCTCTTATGACGGAGCAATAACCTGAACAGATATCGCCAAAGATGACACTACATCAAAGACTAACACTCCACTCTTGGGTTTCTGATAACATCGTTGTTGACTAGGTAACCTTGTCCATTTAGTATCAAGTCACTTGTGGAGGCAATTTAAATGATTAAGAACGAAATCCAACATGTCACATACTGAGTTCGCCTAAGGAAACTGTCGATTTCTGCCAAAGGTGACACGGAATCAAAGACAAACACTCTTTGCTTTCTGATAATACCACTGATGACTAGGTAGCCTTGTCCATTTGGGAACAAGTCACTTGTGGAGGCAATTTAAATGATTAAGAACGAAATCCAACATGTCACATACTGACATCGCCTAAGGAAACTGTCGATTTCTGCCAAAGGTGACACTGCATCAAAGACAAACACTCTTTGGTTTCTGATAATACCATTGTTGACTAGGTAATCTTGTCCATTTGGTAACAAGTCACTTGTGGAGGCAATTTAAATGATTCAAAACGAAATCCAACATGTCACATACTGACATCACATAAGGAAACTGTCGATTTCTGCCAAAGGTGATACTGCATTAAAGACAAACACTCTTTGGTTTCTGATAATACCATTGTTGACTAGGTAGCCTTGTCCATTTAGTAACAAGTTACTTGTGGAGGCAATTTAAATGATTAAGAACGAAATCGAACATGTCACATACTGACATCGCCTAAGGAAACTGTCGATTTCTGCCAAAGGTGACACTGCATCAAAGATAAACACCCTTTGGTTTCTGATAATACCATTGTTAACTAGGTAGCCTTGTCCATTTGGTAACAAGTCACTTGTGGAGGCAATTTAAATGATTAAGAACGAAATCCAACATGTCACATACTGACATCGCCTAAGGAAAATGTCGATTTCTGCCAAAGGTGACACTGCATCAAAGATAAACACCCTTTGGTTTCTGATAATACCATTGTTGACTAGGTAACCTTGTCCATTTAGTAACAAGTCACTTGTGGAGGCAATTTAAATGATTAAGAACGAAATCCCACATTTCACATACTGACATCGCCTAAGGAAACTGTCGATTTCTGCCAAAGGTGACACTGCATCAAAGACAAACACTCTTTGGTTTCTGATAACATCGTTGTTGACTAGGTAACCTTGTCCATTTAGTAACAAGTCACTTGTGGAGGCAATTTAAATGATTAAGAACGAAATCCCACATGTCACATACTGACATCGCCTAAGGAAACTGTCGATTTCTGCCAAAGGTGACACTGCATCAAAGACAAACAGTCTTTGGTTTCTGATAATACCATTGTTGACTCGGTAACCTTGTCCATTAAGTAACAAGTCACTTGTGGAGGCAATTTAAATGATTAAGAACGAAATCCAACATGTCACATACTGACATCGCCTAAGGAAACTGTCGATTTCTATCAAAGGTGACACTGCATCAAAGACAAACACTCTTTGGTTACTGATAATACCATTGTTCACTAGGTAGCCTTGTCCATTTGGTAACAACTCACTTGTGGAGGCAATTTAAATGATTAAGAACGAAATCCAACATGTCACATACTGACATCGCCTAAGGAAACTGTCGATTTCTGCCAAAGGTGAGATAATACCATTGTTGACTAGGTAGCCTTTTCGATTTGGTAACAAGTCACTTGTGGAGGCAATTTAAATGATTAAGAACGAAATCCAACATATCACATACTGACATCGCCTAAGGAAACTGACGATTTCTGCCAAAGGTGACACTGCATCATAGACAAACACTCTTTGGTTTCTGATAATACCATTGTACACTAGGTAGCCTTGTCCATTTGGTAACAAGTCACTTGTGGAGGCAATTTAAATGATTAAGAACGAAATCCAACATGTCACATACTGACATCGCCTAAGGAAACTGTCGATTTCTGCCAAAGGTGACACTGCATCAAAGACAAACAGTCTTTGGTTTCTGATAATACCATTGTTGACTAGGTAGCCTTGTCCATTTGGTAACAAGTCACTTGTGGAGGCAATTTAAATGATTAAGAACGAAATCCAACATGTCACATACTGAAATCGCCTAAGGAAACTGTCGATTTCTGCCAAAGGTGACACTGCATCAAAGACAAACATTCTTTGGTTTCTGATAATACCATTGTTGACTAGGTAGCCTTGTCCATTTGGTAACAAGTCACTTGTGGAGGCAATTTAAATGATTAAGAACGAAATGCAACATGTCACATACTGACATCGCCTAAGGAAACTGTCGATTTCTGCCAAAGGTGACACTGCATCAAAGACAAACACTCTTTGGTTTCTGATAATACCATTGTTGGCTAGGTAACCTTGTCCATTTGGTAACAAGTCACTTGTGGAGGCAACTTAAATGATTAAGAACGAAATCCAACATGTCACATACTCACATCGTCTAAGGAAACTGTCGATTTCTGCCAAAGGTGACACTGCATCAAAGATAAAAACCCTTTGATTTCTGATAATACCATTGTTGACTAGGTAACCTTGTCCATTTGGTAACAAGTCACTTGTGGAGGCAATTTAAATGATTAAGAACGAAATCCAACATGTCACATACTGACATCGCCTAAGGAAACTGTCGATTTCTGCCAAAGGTGACACTGCATCAAAGACAAACTTTCTTTGGTTTCTGATAATACCATTGTTGACTAGGTAGCCTTGTCCATTTAGTAACAAGTCACTTGTGGAGGCAATTTAAATGATTAAGAACGAAATCCAACATGTCACATACTCACATCGCCTAAGGAAACTGTCGATTTCTGCCAAAGGTGACACTGCATCAAAGACAAACAGTCTTTGGTTTCTGATAATACCATTGTTGACTAGGTAACCTTGTCCATTTGGTAACAAGTCACTTGTGGAGGCAATTTAAATGATTAAGAACGAAATCCAACATGTCTCATACTGACATCGCCTAAGGAAAATGTCGATTTCTGCCAAAGGTGACACTGCATCAAAGATAAACACCCTTTGGTTTCTGATAATACCATTGTTGACTAGGTGACCTTGTCCATTTAGTAAAAAGTCACTTGTGGAGGCAATTTAAATGATTAAGAACGAAATCCCACATTTCACATACTGACATCGCCTAAGGAAACTGTCGATTTCTGCCAAAGGTGACACTGCATCAAAGACAAACACTCTTTGGTTTCTGATAACATCGTTGTTGACTAGGTAACCTTGTCCATTTAGTAACAAGTCACTTGTGGAGGCAATTTAATTGATTAAGAACGAAATCCAACATGTCACATACTGACATCGCCTAAGGAAACTGTCGATTTCTGCCAAAGGTGACACTGCATCAAAGACATACACTCTTTGGTTTCTGATAATACCATTGTTGACTCGGTAACCTTGTCCATTTAGTAACAAGTCACTTGTGGAGGCAATTTAAATGATTAAGAACGAAATCCAACATGTCACATACTGACATCGCCTAAGGAAACTGTCGATTTCTGTCAAAGGTGACACTGCATCAAAGACAAACACTCTTTGGTTTCTGATAATACCATTGTTTACTAGGTAGCCTTGTCCATTTGGCAACAACTCACTTGTGGAGGCAATTTAAATGATTAAGAACGAAATCCAACATGTCACATACTGACATCGCCTAAGGAAACTGTCGATTTCTGCCAAAGGTGACACTGCATCAAAGACAAACACTCTTTGGTTTCTGATAATACCGTTGTTGACTAGGTAACCTTGTCCATTTGGTAACAAGTCACTTGTGGAGGCAATTTAAATGATTAAGAACGAAATCCAACAAGTCACATACTGACATCGCCTAAGGAAACTGTCGATTTCTGCCAATGGTGACACTGCATCAAAGACAAACACCCTTTGGTTTCTGATAATACCATTGTACACTAGGTAGCCTTGTTTATTTAGTAGCAAGTCACTTGTGGAGGCAATTTAAATGATTAAGAACGAAATCCAACATGTCACATACTGACATCGCCTAAGGAAACTGTCGATTTCAGCCAAAGGTGACACTGCATCAAAGACAAACACTCTTTGGTTTCTGATAATACCATTGTTGACTAGGTAGCCTTGTCCATTTGGTAACAAGTCACTTGTGGAGGCAATTTAAATGATTAAGAACGAAATCCAACATGTCACATACTGACATCGCCTAAGGAAACTGTCGATTTCTGCCAAAGGTGACACTGCATCAAAGACAAACACCCTTTGGTTTCTGATAATACCCTTTTGACTAGCTAACCTTGTCCATTTAGTAACAAGTCACTTGTGGAGGCAATTTAAATGATTAAGAACGAAATCCAACATATCACATACTGACATCGCCTAAGGAAACTGTCGATTTTTGCCAAAGGTGACACTGCATCAAAGACAAACACTCTTTGGTTTCTGATAATACCGTTGTTGACTAGGTAACCTTGTCGATTTAGTAACAAGTCACTTGTGGAGGCAATTTAAATGATTAAGAACGAAATCCAACATGTCACATACTGACATCGCCTAAGGAAACTGTCGATTTCTGCCAAAGGTGACACTGAATCAAAGACAAACACTCTTTGGTTTCTGATAATACCATTGTTGGCTAGGTAACCTTGTCCATTTGGTAACAAGTCACTTGTGGAGGCAATTTAAATGATTAAGAACGAAATCCAACAAGTCACATACTGACATCGCCTAAGGAAACTGTCGATTTCTGCCAATGGTGACACTGCATCAAAGACAAACACCCTTTGGTTTCTGATAATACCATTGTACACTAGGTAGCCTTGTTTATTTAGTAGCAAGTCACTTGTGGAGGCAATTTAAATGATTAAGAACGAAATCCAACATGTCACATACTGACATCGCCTAAGGAAACTGTCGATTTCAGCCAAAGGTGACACTGCATCAAAGACAAACACTCTTTGGTTTCTGATAATACCATTGTTGACTAGGTAGCCTTGTCCATTTGGTAACAAGTCACTTGTGGAGGCAATTTAAATGATTAAGAACGAAATCCAACATGTCACATACTGACATCGCCTAAGGAAACTGTCGATTTCTGCCAAAGGTGACACTGCATCAAAGACAAACACGCTTTGGTTTCTGATAATACCCTTTTGACTAGCTAACCTTGTCCATTTAGTAACAAGTCACTTGTGGAGGCAAATTAAATGATTAAGAACGAAATCCAACATATCACATACTGACATCGCCTAAGGAAACTGTCGATTTCTGCCAAAGGTGACACTGCATCAAAGACAAACACTCTTTGATTTCTGATAATACCATTGTTGACTAGGTAACCTTGTCCATTTGGTAACAAGTCACTTGTGGAGGCAATTTAAATGATTAAGAACGAAATCCAACATGTCACATACTGACATCGCCTAAGGAAACTGTCGATTTCTGCCAAAGGTGACACTGCATCAAAGACAAACATTCTTTGGTTTCTGATAATACCATTGTTGACTAGGTAACCTTGTCCATTTAGTAACAAGTCACTTGTGGAGGCAATTTAAATGATTAAGAACGAAATCCAACATGTCACATACTCACATCGCCTAAGGAAACTGTCGATTTCTGCCAAAGGTGACACTGCATCAAAGACAAACAGTCTTTGGTTTCTGATAATACCATTGTTGACTAGGTAACCTTGTCCATTTGGTAACAAGTCACTTGTGGAGGCAATTTAAATGATTAAGAACGAAATCCAACATGTCTCATACTGACATCGCCTAAGGAAAATGTCGATTTCTGCCAAAGGTGACACTGCATCAAAGATAAACACCCTTTGGTTTCTGATAATACCATTGTTGACTAGGTGACCTTGTCCATTTAGTAAAAAGTCACTTGTGGCGGCAATTTAAATGATTAAGAACGAAATCCCACATTTCACATACTGACATCGCCTAAGGAAACTGTCGATTTCTGCCAAAGGTGACACTGCATCAAAGACAAACACTCTTTGGTTTCTGATAACATCGTTGTTGACTAGGTAACCTTGTCCATTTAGTAACAAGTCACTTGTGGAGGCAATTTAATTGATTAAGAACGAAATCCAACATGTCACATACTGACATCGCCTAAGGAAACTGTCGATTTCTGCCAAAGGTGACACTGCATCAAAGACATACACTCTTTGGTTTCTGATAATACCATTGTTGACTCGGTAACCTTGTCCATTTAGTAACAAGTCACTTGTGGAGGCAATTTAAATGATTAAGAACGAAATCCAACATGTCACATACTGACATCGCCTAAGGAAACTGTCGATTTCTGTCAAAGGTGACACTGCATCAAAGACAAACACTCTTTGGTTTCTGATAATACCATTGTTTACTAGGTAGCCTTGTCCATTTGGCAACAACTCACTTGTGGAGGCAATTTAAATGATTAAGAACGAAATCCAACATGTCACATACTGACATCGCCTAAGGAAACTGTCGATTTCTGCCAAAGGTGACACTGCATCAAAGACAAACACTCTTTGGTTTCTGATAATACCGTTGTTGACTAGGTAACCTTGTCCATTTGGTAACAAGTCACTTGTGGAGGCAATTTAAATGATTAAGAACGAAATCCAACAAGTCACATACTGACATCGCCTAAGGAAACTGTCGATTTCTGCCAATGGTGACACTGCATCAAAGACAAACACCCTTTGGTTTCTGATAATACCATTGTACACTAGGTAGCCTTGTTTATTTAGTAGCAAGTCACTTGTGGAGGCAATTTAAATGATTAAGAACGAAATCCAACATGTCACATACTGACATCGCCTAAGGAAACTGTCGATTTCAGCCAAAGGTGACACTGCATCAAAGACAAACACTCTTTGGTTTCTGATAATACCATTGTTGACTAGGTAGCCTTGTCCATTTGGTAACAAGTCACTTGTGGAGGCAATTTAAATGATTAAGAACGAAATCCAACATGTCACATACTGACATCGCCTAAGGAAACTGTCGATTTCTGCCAAAGGTGACACTGCATCAAAGACAAACACCCTTTGGTTTCTGATAATACCCTTTTGACTAGCTAACCTTGTCCATTTAGTAACAAGTTACTTGTGGAGGCAATTTAAATGATTAAGAACGAAATCCAACATATCACATACTGACATCGCCTAAGGAAACTGTCGATTTTTGCCAAAGGTGACACTGCATCAAAGACAAACACTCTTTGGTTTCTGATAATACCGTTGTTGACTAGGTAACCTTGTCGATTTAGTAACAAGTCACTTGTGGAGGCAATTTAAATGATTAAGAACGAAATCCAACATGTCACATACTGACATCGCCTAAGGAAACTGTCGATTTCTGCCAAAGGTGACACTGAATCAAAGACAAACACTCTTTGGTTTCTGATAATACCATTGTTGGCTAGGTAACCTTGTCCATTTGGTAACAAGTCACTTGTGGAGGCAATTTAAATGATTAAGAACGAAATCCAACAAGTCACATACTGACATCGCCTAAGGAAACTGTCGATTTCTGCCAATGGTGACACTGCATCAAAGACAAACACCCTTTGGTTTCTGATAATACCATTGTACACTAGGTAGCCTTGTTTATTTAGTAGCAAGTCACTTGTGGAGGCAATTTAAATGATTAAGAACGAAATCCAACATGTCACATACTGACATCGCCTAAGGAAACTGTCGATTTCAGCCAAAGGTGACACTGCATCAAAGACAAACACTCTTTGGTTTCTGATAATACCATTGTTGACTAGGTAGCCTTGTCCATTTGGTAACAAGTCACTTGTGGAGGCAATTTAAATGATTAAGAGCGAAATCCAACATGTCACATACTGACATCGCCTAAGGAAACTGTCGATTTCTGCCAAAGGTGACACTGCATCAAAGACAAACACGCTTTGGTTTCTGATAATACCCTTTTGACTAGCTAACCTTGTCCATTTAGTAACAAGTCACTTGTGGAGGCAATTTAAATGATTAAGAACGAAATCCAACATATCACATACTGACATCGCCTAAGGAAACTGTCGATTTCTGCCAAAGGTGACACTGCATCAAAGACAAACACTCTTTGGTTTCTGATAATACCATTGTTGGCTAGGTAGCCTTGTCCATTTACTAGCAAGTCACTTGTGGAGGCAATTTAAATGATTAAGAACGAAATCAATTATGTCTCATACTGACATCGCCCAAGGAAACTGTCGATTTCTTCTTTTTCATAGCGTGCGTTCTGTCGTGGTGGAGGAGACAGGTAGTTTTTACAAGGTAGTCGTGTAGTTGAGCGACACTGGTTGCGCTGTCGTTGAACGAGATAACTGCTCCGTTCAGCGTAGGAATTTTATAAATGTTGAATATGTCAACATCATGGCGGACAGCAATAAGCGAGGGCATAGCGAGGCGCGCCAGAGACATTCTTTGTTCCAGCAGACTTAATAGAATCTGTGGCGCGGCAGTAAAACAAAGCGACGCCGCGGCAGACGGAATGCCCGGCTGGGATTACGCCCCTCACTCTCACACCACTCCCCCCCTCCATTCACGTTTCATTCACGGTTTAGCAGCCTTTATGGAATCTCCGTTTGCTTCTAATCAATATGTCGACTGCTCCGATGGAGTTCTCAGTCTCTTCATATTAGGAGATCATTTCTTCGTTACTATATATCCATCTTCGAATATCTGCTTTAAGGACCCCTGTGTATCGAGTTACACCGTATCGCCCTATATACACTGCCTGAAAGAATCATTGGAAACGGGAAGGAAGAAACGAAATGAAATTTCATGAGATAACAGAATATGTTACAAAATCAACTCAATCCCACAGAGAAGTATGCAATATGAGCCTATTTTTCAGTATGATGTTGTAACCCCTCCTCCCGGATGCATGCATTGATTCGGTTGGAAATAGTGACATAGTGCCGTGTAACAGGTCCTTGATATCCTGGACGGAGTTGACGTGCGAGCTGGTCCCACACATGTTCTATCGGGATCTTGGGAATCTTGCTAGCCACGGGAGTACCTCGACATGAAGCAGATAGTTGATGTGCCGTATGCGGACCAGCATTGTCCTAGCCGTAACCTGACGTCATACCCTATGGCTGGTCACACCGTGCCTCTCCAAAACATTAGAGGAATGAGACGTATCTGCAGGTGGCCACCATAGATGCCGACGATGGTCATCCTAGCTAGTGCGAGACCGCGACTTAGCTCTCGACACAGTGCGACGCCATTCATTATATTAAAGATTCTGCACTACTTCGGTGAGTATGGCGGCGACCTCATGAGAGGTCCGATTCTTCCAATATTTCTGAGAGGCAGCGGTGTTATTCCTTGCGACACGGTGTCAGCAGCCCGTCAGGTATGACTTCCGGTCACGGCTGGTAATGACTGTAGGAACTCAATGGTACGTCACGGACATCGAGCGTCCTGATGCAACAGTATCAACAGGACAATGCTCGTCCACACACGGCTCGTGTCTCTATGACCCGTCTGCGTGACGTTGAGGTACTCCCGTGGCCAGCAAGATCCCCAGATCTGTTCCCGATAGAACACGTGTGGGACCAGCTCAGACGTCAGTTCCATCCGAGTGCCAGTGTCAAGGCCACCAAGGACCAGTTAAAACACTCGTCGGACAGTTTGCCACAGGATTTAAGACACCATTCCTAACCGAATCAGGGCAAGAAGGATGCAACGTCAAACTGAAGGACTGGGAGCAAGGAACGGAAAGAAATCCTGCCATCGAGTTTTCAAGGATGCATCTCGGCATTCGCCTGAATTGGTTCAAGGAAGCCGTGGAAAACCGGAATCTCGATGCTCGTCCGGGGACTCGAACCCGTGTCCCCAAAATACGTGGCCCGAGCGTTTCCTCTCACCCACCACGCTCTCTCTCGTCTGACACGGTATATTCCATGTCCACATCTGACTGCAGGTGTTAAAAATTATCCCTAGTTTCAATTAAATTATGTCATTTGCGAATAAATATACTTGTTAGGGGGCATCGATAAATTACGTGAGGTGAAATAGGGGGGGGGGGGTTCGGCGAAATCTCACCAGATCTCACCAAGGGGGAGGGGGGGGGGTCTACGGAAATCTCACGTGAGATTTTCGGAAAAATTTGGGGACAGTAGAGCAAAAAAAAGTCTACAATTTGCGGCAAAGTCGATTTTAGGAGGGTATTTCATCAAAAAAGTTAGGGTGGGACCTAAAAACTAAAAAAAAAGGTCTACAAAAGTTTCCAGATCTCACCAGAGAGAGGGGGGGGGTCCGACCAGATCTCACGAAATCTCACCAGGGGGGAGGGGGGTCCAGAAATCCGGAAAAAACACCTCACGTAATTTGTGGATGCCCTCTTAGCATACAATTTGTTTCTAGTTTTACTTTGTTACACGAAAATATCGGCATTTTCTTGCAGAAGACTTAAAAAGTGTTGGTGTTGTAGATTTGTTTGTGTTCTATGACAACTGCTACGGATCACAGTGAGTTACTGATGTGATAAAGTAGCTGGGTTGGCAGTCACAGGTGTAGAGGGCGTGCATTCTAGATGAAGCGTTGGTGGATATTACTACATCACCTGTGCGAAAATTTCTCCGATACAGTGAATAGTAAGGTTGGTTTTTTTGTAATAGACGAAAGAAGAGCCGCATCATGTGTGGCAATTGTTTATTTGTTTAGTGTACGTGACAAAATACTTGCAGCATATTACGAAGCATTAGGAAAAACTTTTAGATGCGTAAAACAAACTGTTAACGGAATACGACAAACCTGTCCACAGCATAGCCATATCTCTGTGATATGTTTTACTGCGATCATAGCCCTTGAAAAAATTTCGCAAATAAAATATTTTCACAGGAACTGTACAGCAAAAGAGAAATGTCTCCATAATACAAGAAATTATTCGTAAACCTACTTATTGTATAAAAACACAGTTTACTAATATCCCTGTGAAATGTGCTGCTGCCATCTAGCGCCTTGGCTCTGAACTGTCTCATACGCGCCACCTTTTGCTCTTTAAGGGGACACAGTCGCGAAGGACCTCCCATAAGAAATCACTGTTAAGACAAGCAAACTTAAGGGTACACTTTCTGAAGAAACTAATGGAGATGCGGACCTGAAACTTTCGCAGTATGCAGATAAAACATCATCTGCAAATCACATAAAGATTTGTTACTATATTTTATATAGTTTATGAGTAATGATTTTTTGTTATAAAAGACAAAAAATTGTAACTTTTAATAAATACCATGGAGCTTGTAAGTTTGTTCTGGTTGTTACGACAGGTCCCATTTTTTATTTGATCGTTTTATTAACAAGAGATGCTGAAAGTCTGATGTCTTTATCAGTCTTAGTTTTTGAGGAAAGTGTACCAGAAGATCAAGAAATAGTTTTGAGAAAAAATTGTATTAAAAGTTTTACATACGAGAAACTAATGTACATTACAATACAGACACACTATTACCACGCATCACGAAAAAATTATTAACTCCGAATCTAATCGTCAAATTTACATGAAACAAACGGCATTTTGTAGCTAAATAATTGGATCATTGAACAAGTCTAAAAATAAAAAATCGATTTTCTTGAGCCTGTTTGCGACTGTGTCCCCTTAAAGGTCAAAATCCGAAAAATTTCTTTCTTAATTTATGATGTTACCTAAGTGAAGGCCTCAATCTTTAAATTGATACCTCAATTGTCGTTTTTGGTTTGGTATTAAAAAACGGTTGTCAAAATATTGATACATTTACCCGTTAAGGGCCCAATTCGAAAAATTCGTTTCTTAAAATATGATGTAACCAAAGCGCAGATCGTAATCTTTGAAGTGATATCTCATTTATCGATTTCAGTTAGATATCCAGGGAGATATGAAAAAAAATACGCGTTATATAATTAATGACACTTATGCTCTTTAAGGATCAAATTACGAAAAATTCCTTTCTTAGAATATGATTTGACAAAAGTGGAGACGTTTATTTTTAAAATGACTCATCATTTATCGATTTCGGTTAGGTATTGTGACAGAACAGAAACATTTCATAAGAAAACCATATTTTTGTGCCATGAAATTAAACACAAATTGATATATTTACTCCTATAGCAAGGAAATGTAAGTTGCCATGGCGATAAGAAAATCAAGAGATAGCTGGAGGTTAGCGACATAAAGACCGAACGGTTGCTTTGAAACCATTTCACTGCTGAAGAACCTTGCATTCTTCGAATACTCTAAGTCCGATGTAGTTCCTAGAGGAATATGAGCTGTGAACAATAAATGTAAATCTGTTGAAAGCGAAAGAACTGAGTTATTTATAATTATAACCAGTCGCGCGATATGGCGACCGTGACAGGACTTGCATTTGTGTGAATTTTCGGACATGTTTTTTTAATTCATTTCATTATGTTGTTAGTATTAAGAAGAGAATATTTTGTAAAATGTTTTGTAAAAAATTCTACTAGGAACAGAGGAAAGAGCATCACTGGATGCAAGGTTATTTTTATAAGTTTACCAATGTCTTCTAAGCAAAGACATGGTGAACTTGAGGAGGCATGTGACAGAACAGAAGCATTTCATAAGAAAACCATATTTTTGTGCCATAAAATTAAACAAAAATCGATATATTTACTCCTATAACAAAGAAATATAAGTTGCCATGGCGATAAGTAAATCAAGAGATAGCTGGAGGTTAGCGACGTAAAGGCCGAACGGTTGCTTTGAAACCATTTCACTGCTGAAGAACCTTGCATTCTTCGAATACTCTAAGTCCGATGTAGTTCCTAGAGGAATATGAGCTGTGAACAATAAATGTAAATCTGTTGAAAGCGAAAGAACTGAGTTATTTATAATTATAACCAGTCGTGCGATATGGCGACCGTGACAGGACTTGCATTTGTGTGACTTTTCGGACATGTTTATTAGTTCATTTCATTATGTTGTTAGTATTAAGAAGAGAATGTTAGGTGTCACAGAATAAAAATGGCTGCGACAGAAAAAAGGTTGATTCGTTTCTTAAAACATGATGTAACGAAAGCGGAGACCTTGATCTTTAAACTGATACCTCGCTTATCGATTTAGGTTGTGAAAAAAAAAAAAACCTTTAGAAATAACATATATGATGCATGTAAAGGAACAGAGATGACGATGACCACAAACTGATGACACTTTATATGAAACACAAGATAGTGGAAAATGTTTTATTTTGGGATGGGACTGAATTACAGCTGGAAGTGCTGTACAAAGTATGTGAGTCAGTTGAATCCGCAGTGCGAAAGCAGTTTCTCAGCGATTATAATAATGACGGCTGCTGTGAATGACAGCCGCCTCGCCCGCTCGTGTTTCCTCGTTCTGTTTTTTGTTTGTGTCTGTTAGTGCTTACTCGTGTACGAGTCCAGACCTTTAAGCGGCAGTTAAGCAGGGGGTCTCGTACGAGCAGCAAAAAACTCCTGGGCGTCTTTAAAAGTCAGCGTCCCGTTACGAAGAATTAAATATACATCAGGCGGTGACTTTGTGCTGCGGAGTTTAGAAGGCGGTGGCTTCGCCAGAGAGCTTATTGCAAGCACAACGAACAGAAAGAAAAAGAAGCGATTGTATAATAGAAGGAGTAATGAGGACGGGGAGATACAAGCAGTAGTGCTGCAGCTTATTTTCTTTCTTCCTGATTTTTTTTCTTTTCTTTCAGTGGAAGGTTATTGAGTCATAAAACGGCCCAGTCAGAGAGTGTATTGCGTCGGAGGTTTTATAACTGCCCGCAACGATAATTAATTTAGCGGGCAGGACTTTAATGAACCGTGCAGCTTTTCTGCTATATATGTCGAGACACACCAACGAGTGGCAAGCAAGCTTGATGAATGTAATTTACTGCTTCCTTGGCCGCCATCTTGGATATCTCTCGTGTTCTTTGATTTGCGGTTGAACTCCGTCACTAATTGCATTTTTTTTTTCCTCCGCTGAAAATAGCAGTTTAGACCTATATGGATCAGACAGTTCAGAAAGCCATAGATGCAAGAATTAAATATCAGTTTCAAAGTACTTGACGATAGCTTGCAGCCTACTTAAACCTTCACCATCTTAAATAACATACTCTCTGTTTTTTCCGACTTTCTCTGATTTTTGTGGAAGTATTAACTGCAGTACCAACATAATTTTTCTGGCAGCCATATTTGACCGGTTGTCCTTGCACATTCCATTCCTGGACATCCGATCCGTTCGAAATCTGATTTTTCCTAGTTTATCAGTGGTTGGTGAAACTTCGTTATCGAATTCCACCGGCATCAGTTTTTTTTTTTTTTTTTTTTTTTTTTCGCCCAACCAATCCCCGGCTGTGGGCTTCCCGTAGCGTATGAGAGAGCAGTGATAACGTACGGGAAATTAGAAATCGGTCTGAGATTTTTTATTATTATTATTATTCCATCTTTAGGAACATTGGGTGATTTTTGGATTGGTTAAGTCACCAACATGCTAATGTTAATAGTATGCCTATATCTGTAGCTTTAAGTATGACGGTTTGAGCTCGGATAGCAGTGAAAACACCAATAATTATTTTTTTTTTGACAATGTTTTTCTTATAAACACATAATTATGATCCGAGTTTGATGGAAATTTCCATACGTATACTTTAAAACAAATTGAAAAATAATGTTTACGTTTAATTTACAAAAACCTAAACCATCTCCTCCTATGGCTGTAGCGATCTGGTGGCTCAGTGGTTAAGGCGTCTGGTTGGGGACCCAAAGGTCCCCGGTTCGAATCCCTGTCTCGGTGGGGATGTTTATCACTAACGCGACCTTCACCTGTAGCACAGCTTGCTGTGTAATGTGAAGTACACCATACCGCCTCCGTGGGTAGCGTTGTGGCAGGGATTTTTTTCCCCCCCCTATCCTAATGGAGAGAATAAACTTCGTGAAGCGCGTGAACTGTGTATCTTGTGGTTGTGCAACGTGTAATGTGAGTCTGGTAGTTATGACCCATCACTCCGACCTACATCACGGCGACATAGCTGACGTGTCATACTGTTTCCATGATCCAAACTGAAAGAAACTAAACATAGCGTTCAAAAGTTTTAGAGTTAGCAAGAGATTTTCTTTTCCTGTTCCGGAATTACTCGTTTTTTGGGGATTAAAAGTATGTTGTATTTCAATGCCAACTGTATTCTAACTCCATAGCAAATTTCACTCAAATGCGTTCAGCCAATATAGCGTGATTGAGAATCAAACATCCAAAATTTGGCGTCTATATAATAAAGTTTGCAGTTGTGGAGATATTTTAATTTCCCTCCCCGCCGCCAGGCAGCTTAGCGCGAAATGAGATACTTCAAATCCTGAGGTTTCCAACAGCGAAAACCTCATGGAAATATGGTTAGCACTTTTCCGTGACGGTGGAAGAAACGGAAGATTTGCGAATGTTTAGACTCTTGAACTATGTCCTGAAGGGCGAACATATATTCCAGCATTCCAGAATCAGTACTGTTACTCCATGTTTAGGTACAGAGTGATATAATGCATTTAACTCATTAATTCGTTTTAACTGTCTACCCTATTTGGCGGTTGTGATTTCGTGTATATATATATATATATATATATATATGACAAGGTTGTAGTCTATCCCCGTAAATATTCAACTTGTATGTAGAAGAAGCAATGAAGAAAGTCAAAGAAAAATTTCCATGCGGCATAAGTTTTCAGGGAGAAAAAATCAGTATGCTACGATTTGCTGATGACATTGTCTTGTTAGCAGAGAGGGCTGAGGATATTGAGAAGTTACTGAATGGCATGAACAAAATACTGAAGGAAGATTTTGGACTGAATATAAATCAAAGCAAGACAAAAGTGATGAAATGTAGCAGAAATGATACCAATAGTAGCAGATTAAATATAAAAATAGGATCGGATGCAATAGGAGAAGTGAGTGAGTTCTGTTACTTGGGAAGCAAAATTACAACCGATGGCCGAAGCAAGAATGATGTTAAAAGCAGAATAGCACTAGCAAAAAGAGCCTTCATGAAAAAGAGAAACCTTTTAGTTTCAAATATTGATCTAGGAATTAGAAAGAACTTTTTAAAACTGTATGTGTGGAGCACAGCACTTTACGGTAGCGAAACATGGACTTTAGGAATACCGGAAGGAAAGAAACTTGAAGCATTTGAAATGTGGTGCTACAGAAGAATGCTAAAAATTAGGTGGACAGGCAAAGTAAGAAATGAACGAGTTTTGGAAATGATGGTTGAGAAAGGAATTTTATGGAAGAAGCTTACAGGAAGAAGAGACAGGCTGGTAGGTCATATTTTGAGACATGCTGGATTGGTTAATTTGTTGGTGGAGGGAACAGTTGAAGGTAAGAACTGTAGAGGAAGACAGAGATTAGAATATATGAAGCAGATATATGAGGACGTGGGTTGTAAGGGGTATGTAGAAATGAAGAGGTTAGCACAGGATAGGAAGGGATGGAGGATTGCGTCAAACCAGTTTAAAGACTGACGACAGCAAAAAAAAAAAATATATATATATATATATATACATGTGTGTGTGTGTGTGTGTGTGTGTGTGTGTCTGTGTGTGTGTGAGTGTTAAACAACACCTAACGTCGTATTACGTAAATTATTACGCTCTTGTCCAATACCTCGCTAGATAATCTAGCCCAGCTGTTGATTCCGCTATCTGCAAAAGAAAATTTCCCCTCCCTTATAACTGAAATCGAGTGCCAGCTTGTGGTCATGGTCATCTGTTCCCTTCTCCTAATTCTTCTGCCAATATCCATGCAGGCCTCATTCGCCCTGTACATTGCCAGCACTACAATGACTCCCAACCCAGCTCCTTCATCATATCATTTACTGATTGTGTTATGCGGTCATTTGCACAAATAAATCTAGCAGCCCTCCATTACACCCCCTCCTAAGCCTTTGTTTGATATCTTTTTTTTTTTTTTTTTTTTTTTTTTTTTTTTTTTTTTTTTTGTAACTGCTTTACGTCTCTTTTTAACATCGAGGTCTTTAGAGACGGGAAAGGATGGGGGGCAAGGATGGGGGGCAAGGATGGGGGCAAGGAATGGGAAGGAATTCGGCCATGGCCTTTTGAAGGAAGCATCCCGGCATTTGCCTGGAGTGATTTGGGGAAACCATGGAAAACCCAAATCTGGATGCCCGGACGGGGATTCGAACCGCCGTCCTCCCGAATGCGAGGCGAGAACGCTAACCGTTACACCGCCACGCTCGGTTTGTTTGATATCAAAAACGTAAGTGACATACTACACCACCATACTCAAGAAATGGTCTGCATAAGTTTTTGAAGTAATTGCTTCACTTCTCTCGTACATCCCGTCAACACCCTTTCGAATACACGAAAGAACTGGGTCTGTTATCAAATGATGTTGCGACATGTATATTGTTGTGACGACATCGCACACCGTAGGAAACCTTCATTTTTCTACCCATTTACCTGATAAGATGAAATTTTTGTTGGTCTGCTCAGCAAAGTTTCCCCCCAGTAGTCGTTGACAATTCTCTCTCGTTGTGATTTTGTTACACAACATTACGACATCAGCAAACAGTTCTGCCTGTGACCCAACAACAGAATTATTATTAGAATCATGAATAAAATTGTAGTTTAAAAAACTAAAATCACGCTTTCGTAGTAATGTGAACTAAAAGGTTAAAAATAATATTTAAATATAAACATTTTGTTTAACAGTGATAGGACGTCCCACAATACAGGATAAATTAATTTTTTTGAATAAGCTTAAAGTATAAAGTCACTGATTACAAAATTAACTTTAATGTAAAAAAGCATGTGGTGCTATTTCAGTTGTCTTATATTATTTGTCGTTGGCTGTTTGTAAAGACAGAGGCATTGTCAAAAGTTATGTAGAGCGCAACCCACGCTTTTTCAACATTAAAGTTAATTTTGTAATAAGTGACTTTATACTTTAAGCTTATTCAAAAAAATTAATTTATCCTGTTTTGTGGGACGTCCTATCACTGTTAAACAAAATGTTTATATTTAAATATTATTTTTAACCTTTTAGTTCACATTACTAGGAAAGCGTGATTTTAGTTTTTTAAACTACAATTTTATTTTTAACTTTTTAGTTCAGATAGTTTAAAAAGTATTTTTCTTACTGCTGGCTTTTCTTCACCAATCTCTCTTTTTCTTTGAGTTTTAGTTTCATAATTAATTATTATTCCCACGAGTAAAATACAATTAAATGGTCAACTCAACAAGAGATCCAATAGCAGGGTAAACGAGGAAGGCTACTTTTCTATAATAGTACGAAGTAATATTTCGAATACTCACTATTCAACATCACGCTAAGCGACTGCAGACAGAGAAACCTTTCTGGATAGGAGACAGCGGAAGACGATCGTCTACAGCAACCAAGGCTCGTAAATCACACCCGGGAAACTGGAGAACGATGATGATGATGATGATGATGATGGCTACATTGGGCGGGAAATCTCCGAAGTGTGTGGCCGCCACATGACGAAGATTTCTCGAATCGCACCTGTGCACTAATGTCGCGGCTGCATATGCCTAACTCAGTATAGGATACACTGACAACGTGGTGAGAGTGAAATTATTGAATTTTTATCAGTTCTTAATAAGTGTGTAAAATTTAAAACGATTCGGACGTCAGGAAGCGGGTAAATACTGAAATGAAAGATTCCATTACATGGCAACCATTTTTCTATTGTTACCGTCAGAGTAACGAGAATAGCAGGCCTTTGCTAAGAGACTACTGTATTTTCAATGGTTCTTAAAACGTGTGCAAAATTTTTATGTTTTTACTGTCAACGTAATCAGAATATCAAGACATAGCTATGAAATTATTGTATTGTAATCAGTTATCAATACATGAGCAAAATTTCAAACAACTCGGACATCAGGAATTGGGTTAAAATTATATTGCAAAATTCCACGACATTCAACCATTTTTCTGTTGTTACTGTCAAAGTAATGAGCATAGCAGGATATAGCTATGAAATTATTGTATTGTCACCGGTTCTTAATATGTGTGCCAAATTTCAAACAGCTCGGACATCGGGAAGTGGGTCAAAATGGAGTTGTAAATTCCGTTACATTCATACATACATACATACATACAGGGTGTCCAGAAAAGGACTCCCTGATTTCAAAATTAAATATCTCGAAAACAAAGATCGATAGAGGAATACAGTAAACGGTATGTTTATTGTGACAGCTCTAAGAAGTGTATACAGCAGTGTGAAATAATAGTTACAAAAGCTGCTAACAGATAGCGCTGTACACTGATATCAGCATACATAAGTGAAATAATCGTATGGAAACAATCTTTGCAAACAATCACATCACAATGTTTTCAAAATGTTCACCATTGGCACGTTTCAATGGTGGAACTGATCGCCCTGAGCTTCGGATCACTATTTAGGCATTACGTATGGCGATTACAGCGCCATCTGTTAGCAGCTTTTGTAACTATTATTTCAGACTGCTGTATACACTTCTTACAGCTGTCACGATAAACATACTGTTTACTGCATTCCTCTATCGATCTTTGTTTTCGAGATATTTAATTTTAAAATCATGGAGTCCTTTTCTGGACACCCTGTACATACATACATACAAATCAAGCTAATATAAAGCGTGTAAAAACAGTCGCCCCAATAGACTACATCGTTTTCTGGTGAAGCTGCGTTTTCTACCCCGAATCTTAGCTTCCGAGATCTTAAGAATCGAGCGATACGGAGTCTCCAAGGCTCCAATGGTTAGTGACAAAGCGCAGAGATGATAGTGTATTAAGGTTTGTGCAGTCCTCCTTGAAGTAGCAGTTTAAAGGGGAGGGTCCGAGGCGGGAGGGAGATTCGAGCGCGTGGGTTGGCAACGCTGCGCTCCCAATTGGTTGATGTCATTGCGTGTTGCGTCATCGGCGAAAGGTCGCACTCGGATGACGGGATGGCTGACTCGGCGAAATGACGCCGGCTATAAATAGCGCCGCCTACTAACCACCCAGACGTCGACCGCGCCTCGAGGCAGGGCTCGCTTTCGGGTTCGAATCCCCTCCCGGTCTCGGTTCTCCGAAATCATTTCACTCGAATGCCGGGATGCTTCCTTGAAAATTGCATGGCCGAATTCCTTTCGGTACTCTATCTCCCACTCTACCGTTGACAGAGAATGTCAGATAAACATTATTTTAATAGTCGTTTTCCGAAAGAAACTAGTTCGTATCGATAAAGAATATCAGACCTATACTTTGGTACCCTCTTGACCTTGGGGTTGGAATAGTATTGTAAAAAAAACGATTTTTTTCTGACTTGAAGAAAAAAAACACGAAAAAAAACCTGTGAAAAAAAAAACGTTTTTTTTCTGGGACACGTTTTTTTCTTCATAGGCCTAACTACTAAATCTCAAATTTGTAGGCATTTATCGTTTAATATGACTGTTTTAGAGTTTATATTAAGTACTCATCTTAATTTTTAAATCTACTATATTTTTCTGGTTCAGTAGAAAAGAAAATTACTAAAATATTGGCAACATTGACTGAAGTTTTCTTTTACGAACGGGGACTTCCCGAAGAGGTTATGTTGCACGAGAAGAAATCCCGGTTCCCCTTTGTTTGGATTGATACTTGCTATTTGAACTAGTGCTGCCAACCCTGCGAATTTATCTGTAGAACCGAGCGGGGCGGTGTAACGGTTAGCGTTCTCGCCTCGCATTCGGGAGGACGGCGGTTCGAATCCCCGTCCGGGCATCCAGATTTGGGTTTTCCATGGTTTCCCCAAATCACTCCAGGCAAATGCCGGGACGCTTCCTTCAAAAGGCCATGGCCGAATTCCTTCCCATTCCTTGCTCCCCATCCTTTCCCGTCTCTAAAAGACCTCGATGTTAAAAAGAGACGTAAAGCAGTTACAAAAAAAAAAATCTTTAGACTTACGGATCTTTTCAAAAAATTAGGAATTTTAAATTTATCTACGGCTTTTCCTCTTTTTATTACATATTGTGCTTTACTTATATTCATATACTTGTTAAACTCTCAGCGTATAATGATACTGAGTCATTAAATTGTCAGTAATTATGATTATTTTCCTTGCAACCGTTGGCGTAAACCAACGATTGAAAACAAATAAAGCTCCTATTTTGTATGATAATAGATTTAAATTCAAACTTAAAAGACCGTAATACAGAACTATCGGTGCAGTCTTCATTCACAGTGTGTACTTTGCTCATAATTTAAAATTGCAATCTCAAAATCTTTTGCGTACAATACAAGGATAACCAGTAAAACAACATTTAATTATTTCTGAAGTTATGGATCTAGAGGAGACAGAAGAAGAAACAGAAAATTCCGACACCGACCGAACTAGTGTTGGTAGTGCTGATACTAGTGAATGTTGTAATGACATAGAGGATGAATAAAATTATGCTACCCATATAAATACATTTATGAATCATTATGTAAGACATTAAATGATTCAGTAAGATTTAAAACACACATGCAAAATGTAAGTTCCATAATAAAACTATAATTTATCAAATATTCTCTTTTCTGAAAAAAAAAAAAACAAATTTAGGAAAAAAACAAGGGTGCTACGTTTTTTTTCATGTCTTTTCACAAAGCTGAACATTTTTTTGTTTTTTTTTTTCAGTTTGCAACCCTAGGTTGGAAAAAGCGAGGCCAAATAATGGTTAACAGCGATATGTGCCAGGGTGAAGGAAATGACAAACCATTCCATTAAAACCTGATAATCCTCAAAAATGCTTTTATGAGAGTTTCTTGCCGGTTAAAATATCACGGTGGTAGAATAGTCGGTAAATAGCATCCCCGGTTTGGGAAAATCGTAAAATCTTAGCAAGAGTGTGAGATGTGAAGAGTGCAGGTGAAGATGCAACTAGTTCGTTCAGACGAGGTGGAGCAGTATTTCAGAAACAGACACGTTATATCAGCTTAGAATGCTAAGTCTAAAATACTACCAATAACCAGAATGTTTTTTAAGTTCAATATTTTTTGAAATACCAATAGGACAAGATTCGCTTCATACGGTGTGTAAAATCTAACAGAAGATATTTAAGCGTACATATTTTCAAGTAGATTTTTTTTATTGAGACTCACTTTTCGATTACAATTGTTTCTTCTAACGACTTCTGTTTGAACAGGACCAAGACATTTTGAACAGATACTTCGACACGGAATCTTTAAGTCCTATGTTTTTTATACAGACTTGTTTTCATAACTCGTTACTGTTGGCAGAGACGTTAGATAGATTTATTTCTCATATTTCGGAACAAACTATTTCGTATGGATAAAGAATGTTAGAGCTATGTGCTTTTTTTAAAAAGGATAATTTCTTTATTTTGATAGTCCTCTCGACTGAGGGTGTTACGATAAATTGTATATATATTCAACAGAAACATGTTTAAACAGGAACCAGTCTCTATAGAAACAGAATGTTCGGTCGATATTTTTCGAACTGAATTGTTTAAATAATATTATCTGCATCGACAAAGAAAGTTTATTTTTTATTTTTCAAGAAACATGTTTAAATAAGAACCAGATTCTATGGATCAAGAAAGTCAGGTCGATATTTGTCGAACTGTAATGTTTGAATAACTTTTTAGGTATAGGCTGAGAATATTTTTAATAGCAACGTTTCGTATGGATACAGAGTGTGAGGTCGATATTTTTAGGACAGGTAGTGTTCGAGTGAATGTTGTGTCTTTTGTGAGGACATGCGGCTCGGTGAGGAGCGGCGATTCTCTGCAGCGCGTAAGTAGGTTCGATACTGCAAGGCGCCAGGACGGCGGGCGCTTTTTAATTTTTCAAGAAACATGTTTAAATAAGAACCATATTCTATCGATCAAGAAAGTCAGGTCGATATTTGTCGAACTGTAATGTTTGAATAACTTTTTAGGCATAGGCTGAGAATAATTTTAATAGCAACGTTTCGTATGGATACAGGGTGTGAGGTCGATATTTTTAGGACAGGTAGTGTTCGAGTGAATGTTGTGTCTTTTGTGAAGACATGCGGCTCGTTGAGGAGCGGCGAATCTCTGCGGCGCCGGCCAGCATCAGCTCCAGCGCGTGAGTAGGTTCGATACTGCGAGGCGCCAGGACGGCGGGCGCCGCGACGCCAGGCGTCGCCGCCACCGCAGGCCCTGGAGCAGCGCCTCTCTGCAACCTGTTAAACAGGCGCTCTCCTCTCTGCTAACACTCTTCACACTGCTAAAACCTAAAATTTGAAAACCGAGCGTGGTGGTGTAACGGATAGCGTTCTGGCCTCGCGTTCAGGAGGTCGGCGGTTCGAATCCCCGTCCGGGCATCCAGATTTGGGTTTTCCATGGTTTCCCAAATCACTCCTGGCAAATGCCGGGATGCTTCCTTCAAAAGCCCATGGCCGAATTCCTTTCCCCCATCCTTTCCCGTCTCTAAAGACCTAGCTTTTCAGAGACGTAAAGCAGTTAAAAAAAATTTTTTTTTTGAAAAATAACAAGAATAATTCGGCGGGGGGGGGGGGTGTTTGGAGGAAACTTACTTAAAAAAATTATTTTTTACGCCAATCAAACGAAAATTGACAAATTGTTGACTTTTAAAATGTTTGGTTATTTCTTACGGTTTGTAGGCCTACCACCTTTTCGCAAAAAAATTATTAAAAAATCCATTTTTCTCTGTTTTGGATGTTGCTTATTCTCGAATTCCTTCAAACTAGGGATCGTACCCAGTACCCCCCAATCGCCTTGGGGGTCCCTGGTGATACATAATCCTCTTTTCTTCAGGTTTTATTGCCCGTTGTGTTAATCTGCTGCTGGTTTTCCGATCTGACTCAGTCGAACAGAGTCTCACATAACCCCTCACGCGTTCACCAGGTACGACGCGAATTCCTGCGGTTCACAGTCCGACACCGTCCTTGAAGCTAACAACCAAGATTTTTTTTTTTTTTTTTTTTCAGTAGATCGTAAAATGGTCTTCACTCAACTGCAGAATATTTTATGAAGTTTCCCTGGTTGATTTACCCATACACTATTTTTTTTTCAAGTACTGAGAAACATGTAGTATACGAAGTTTCATAGAATTTGCCATCCATTTCGGAATTAAAGCAAACCTAGACTTACCCGCATCCTACCAAGAAAGGCGTGCGCTGAAGTTGATTCATCCGTACACTTGTTTGTTCGTTCTAGCAAATTCATGTGTACCAAGCTTCATTAATTTGGTACCAACCGTACTGAGGTAAGCGTTGAATTGCGCGCTCGGTTCTAAGAGTGGGACAGATTGGATTCTTCGATTCGAATGAATCTTTCATTTTGGTCCAGGCTACATTTTAACCCAACTACAACACATGCTAACGCTGTTGCTTGAAAATCGAAATATGTATGTACACGCATTAATACATACCATCTACATAAATCTTTATCTGGAATGTGTCTGTTCGGGTTTCATGCAGAAAATATGTACAGTTTTTGAATGGTTTTTCAAAATTTAAGATTAGACATATGTCTTAAGACATTACGGCACATTTGTTTGACGAATAATCTAACGTTACCTGAAACCTGCAGAACTTATTCTGGGTGGGTTTTTCACGGTATCAACATTAGGTGCGTCTCATTATGCTACTTCATCTCGCGCTAGAGCTGAAAATTAAAAGCTACTCCGCGCCTGTAAAATTGAATATCGAGTATTCACAGTTAATTTCCAAAATTGTATTTATTGATAACCCGAAAGCAGTTGTTACGGCATGCATAAGCTATATTAGTATCAGAGATTGTAACTTCGCTGCCTGAGATAACTTCCACGGCAACGATGTTCTCTGGCGTTTATTTCGTAATTATTAATTTACTGATTTTTCTCTGTATGTAGCTTCCTCTTCGCAATGAATACGGCCATCTAGGCGGTTTATACGAATGCATAACGTAAACTTAAGGAAGGAACCGAAAATTAACTAATATGGTAATTATTTTTCACGAAGTAAGACGTATCGAACATCTAGTTGGTATAGGATCTTTGGTGTTTCACGCTATTCGTTCAGCGTTTTATTTGCTGCTCCTGCGTTATGTAACGTTGAAACGTAAGACATAGCAAACAACTCAAGTATCGTCCTAAGCTTTAAAACGGTGGAAAACCCCACCGAAATCTGCACAGTAGGTTTTCAGTTTTGCTGAAACAGACACACACGGTCTTTGTTTTACACATACAGAAAACGTCACGGGTAATTTTAACAGACACGTTAGTTCGTCAGGAAACATTTAACAACAAAATGATTATAAAAATTATTCGAAGAAGCATTTAGGGGGTGATATAGTACCCTATCATGCAAAAACTTCCGAAATGTGCAATATTTTTTTTCAGATATTCTTTTTTATGAGCGCCACGTGCCACTGGCCACCTGCTCTATACGGGTGTCCAGTGTGAACCATGAGCGAGGGAACCCAGATTTATTAGACCCCTCATAGTTAATCTATACGAATGGAGTCTGTGTAGGTCTCGATCTGCAAAACGTAAAACTTTGTCTGACTGCATAGTAAGTGTATTTTCGTTTGTGTGATGTGTAGTTTATGAGCGACACATCCCAGCATTGGCCTAGTCGGGAGGGCCGGTGCCAGGTCCTGTTGTATCTCCCTGGTCCAGTCCGCGGTGCACTCAGCTACAATCGCGGGTTTCGGTGCTTACTTGTTACGTATCAGCTTAACAATGCGCTTGAGTTAAAAAAGCTTTTACAAATGTATCTGGTATGTGAGTTTAAGTTGGCACTAGGCGTTAAGCTGCGTGCACACTGGTCAGGGAGGTGAAACCATGGAGGAAAGAAATATATGGAGACGACGCCAGAATCCTTCACCACGCATTGAAGTGACGCCGGGCGGAGGAGGAGTGGGGGGGCATGGCCGTACCCATACAGACACGGGGTATATGTACAAAAACCTCAAGGGGACTCTAGGATTAACGTGACGCCGCAATCTGCTGATGGATTATTATGTAACTCGATGAGACAAATAAAAAATGAAGAATAAAAATTTTTGATATCCTGCTTAGTTTTCGAGATTTTCCGTATCAAATGTTAGATGTTTTTGGTTGAAATTCAAAAGAAAAAATTGGTCAAAGTCAAATTTGATTACGGATTCTTATTTAAAACGACGAGACAAATAAAAAATAAAGAATAAACATTTTCGATATCTCTTCTAGTTCTCAAGATATACTGTCTCAAAAGTGAGGTGTGTTGAGTTGAAATGGAGAAGAAAAATTTCGCAAAAGTCAAATTTGATGAGGGATTCTTATGTAACACGACGAAAAAAAATCTAAAATAAAGAATAAAATTTTTCGATATCTTGTTTAGTTTGCGGGATATACTGTCTCCAAATTGAGGGAATAGGTTGGGACGCAGCCTGGACGAAAAGTTAATTCTGCCAAAGCCACAATGAATTACATGGTGGACATGCAGAATGGATATTTCAGTTTTTTTACTACCACTTGTGGTTAGGTTGAAATACGGCCTAGACCAAAATAAAAATAGTTATCTTGTTACCATACATCGTAAGCTTAATTGAGAATAGCTGGAAGTAGCTTACATCGCGATACAAGTTTTGTCACTAACATGGTACTCATGAAATTACTAACAATAATAGATAAATTCTTTGTCCCTTATGTAACACAAGATGGCATTATAAATCACTTATAAACATTAGAAAATGAAATACTCAAATCATCAAACACAATGTGAACTTTGCATTTGTATGGATTCGCAATATGGCCGCTGCCACCACCGCGCATGCGCAGTACCAGCCGAGAGTTCAGAGGCGACGTCACAGATTTAACGTCATTTCTCCTCCATATATTTCCTTCCTGCATGGGTACAACGGGACCAGGCTCGAGACACTTTCCCACAATCACCAAGACCAGTGCTCAATAAACAACATATTCCACCAAAAAAATACGCTGATGTTACAAAACACAGGCATACAGGTAGCAGCACGTCCGTATCCCCCCGTCAAATCTACGACAGGCCTACCAACCTAATAGGAGATGAAACCTTGCTCTGATAATAAGCACAGCCGAGGTGTATGTTTAGTTCACTGTAGTACCGAGTACTAGATGAGTGGCGCAGTTGTTATCTTGTCCCCCTCTACCTCTTACTATTGTTAGCGAATCTCTTCCTTTCAACATACCGTCACACCTTACGTCTTCAATTATTTGCTTCATATACAGGGTGTTACAAAAGGTGCGGCCAAACTTTCGGGAAACATTCCTCGCACACAAACAAAGAAAATATGTTATGTGGACATGTTTCCGGAAACGCTTACTTTCCATGTTAGAGCTCATATTGTGGACGGCTGTGATACAATACGCCATTCTCCAGGGCTGCATCAGCGCATCAGGGATTCCATGCGACGGAGGGTGGATGCATGTATCCTCGCTAACGGAGGACATTTTGAACATTTCCTGTAACAAAGTGTTTGAAGTCACGCTGGTACGTTCTGTTGCTGTGTGTTTCCATTCCATGTTTAATGTGATTTGAAGAGAAGTAATAAAATGAGCTCTAACATGGAAAGTAAGCGTTTTCGGACACATGTCCACATAACATATTTTCTTTGTTTGTGTGTGAGGAATGTTTCCTGAAAGTTTGGCCGTACCTTTTTGTAACACCCTGTATACTATCCTTTGTCTTCCTCAACACTTCTTTGCTGCAGTCACAATTAACGAATTAGACGAGTCTTGAAAAAAAAAATATTTTTTTAAAAACTAGAAAAACACGTTTTTGTAGCAATGTGAACTAAAACGTCGATAAAATCATTGAATATAATTTTGTTCGGCAGCGGTATTATAACTTAATTTTTTGAATAAGTTTAAAATAATAATAAAATTACTGACAAAAAAATTAATTAAATGTAAGAAAATGCGTGGACTGCTAGATGTTAGTTGTGTTAAATTTTTTACCTCTAGCTGTTCGCAGTGGTAGAGGCAATATGAAAACTAAATACACAGCACAACACGTTATTTTTTTTTTTTCAAGTTAATTCTTTGGTTAATGACTGTATTCTTATTTCAAGATTATTCAGAGCATTGAGTTACACTGACCTGGGGAATATCCTACCACTCTTCAACAAAATATTTATATTTAAAGATTGTTTTCAACTTTTTAGTTCACATTGCTATGAAAGCATGTTTTTAGTTTTTAAACTATAATATTTTGTTTTAGTTAGTTCTAAAACATTATTGAACGTTTAAATGATGAGGACACTCGAATCTTAACGTTTAATATTATTTCATTCCTGTTCATGTAGCCTAGCCGTTTGTAGTAACGCGTAAACTATCCCAGTTCGCTTGCAACAATACAGTTCCAGGGTCTGTACGTGAATCATAGCTTCATTGGTCTGTCCGCCAACAAAGACACCAGTCGGTCGGAATCTAAGCAGACTTTTTTTAAAATAGGAATTTCGTGTTTCCTAAACAAGGTGCTGAGCCGGACGCCTGTGTATTTGCAACCAACTTAACGCTGGTGTAAGCCTTGTTGCATAGTACACAGGCGACTGCTTATTGAGTTGGGATTTCTTTTTTACTTTACTGTCAAATCAATGACAATAACAGGACATAGCTATGATATTATTGCGTTGTCATTACATTCATACATGCATACAGGCCAAGCTAATAAAGCGAGTGAATATGACACTCTATTCTGTCTTATCACGAAAAATACATATAATAGTTGTGCCAATAGCGTCATAAAGATTTTCATTTTGAAAATACCATTATGTCGCTCATTTCAGTTCTAAACTGGAATTATTTGTTTCAAGACTTTCTAACTTACAAGGAGCCGCCAAAGTATAGGGCTGCACCTGTTAACTGCATTCGGTGTTTCTAAAACTAGCGGCCGAAACAATTCGACTTTCCTTAAAAACAACAGGGAGCGCTTGCCGCAAATACTGTATTATCTCTACGTTTATAAACGTTAAGTGGGCAGTCTGTCTATTTTGCCATCAGGCAAAAACTGTTAGACTGATTTTGCTGCGGGGTTTCGCAGTTAAAAACTTAGTACGTGACTTAAAATCTCATGACTCCACCTGACCTGGAACCGGGAAGGTAAATCTGATCTCTAGCTCAACTTTCTTTAGCCATCATCTGTCGCGACTATGAAAGCAGAGCTGTTTTAGTACGGACTCTGGTTTGGTTATTAGTAACACTAGGTTCCCAATTCCGCACAATAAATATTAACTGGTTGTAAAAGAGTAGTGTTTTTTCCCAAGTGAACAGTAAAGTATACTATAAGATTGTTAGTGGTTCAATTAATACGATAATTAAGTAGTCCACGATACGTATCAATTTAAACTCGTTTATTTTCTTAAACACGTCGTCAAAGATACTGGTTACATGCATTCATACAATCCAGAGATTGTATGCTACACTTTTTTCATAGACAATACAGTACTTCGCCGTGATAAATTGGGTCTGTCCTTCTGCTGATTTCTTTAAATAGGCTCTATCGAAATTTCTAGAACACTTCAAAAGATTCCGACAGAGATTTCTCGAACATTACCAATACTTAAACAATTGAGACATATTAAAAAACAATCAGAATTAATACATAATCATTTAACATTATTACAAAATGGTCAGAAATGGAAATTAAAGATACTTATACACAAAATTATTTACAGAAGTCATTTTGGACTGTATCAAATTGTTCTTTAGACATCGTAACTTGCATTAATACTTGGAATTACGAACATTTAAGGGGGGGTAGGACGTCAAACGGGCCGGCTTAGAGCAGGAGAAGCACCACAGGACATTTTAATCTCCATTGTCTATACTTTTACAAATAAATTCATAAAAATTTATCAGCATGGCCAGGAAGTATTCAGGATTCACACTAATAGCAGTGGACATTCAAAAACATAACAAAACCTTTTTTTTTTTTTTTTTTTTTTTTTTTTTTTTTTTTTTTTTACATGTGAAATTCCACCATTTTTCACTTACTATTGGTTGCATTAATTGCTACAGGTACACTTTTCTTCATAAGTAAGAGAGATTTTTCAATGAATTTTGCACAGCATACAAACCATGCCTACAGTTGTATGAAACTATAGAATTTATTTAATTTATGAAAAAATGAATTAGCTATTACATTTTAAACTTTATCTTTAGAAAAAGGTAAAATTTTATAGTTAATTATCTCAATTTTTACCACAATTTTTAATGGAATTGGAAAATTCAAGAGTTATACATTAAGGAGATTGCGTTTAATAAGCATACCAAGTTTGAAAGTAATAGGATGTTTATTTTGGATGCTACATGTACCTAAGTACAGGAATATGTGTTTTGCGGAAAATGGCCGTTAAAGTTTCTGCTTGTATGACAGAAGAATGCTGCACCTTCATACACTTAAATATAAATGTTTTATACATCAAATTTTTCAGGAAGATGTGTGCTACAAAATAGGCATATTTTTGAAAAATCGATTTTTTAAAAAAATTCTCTTGCACAATTCTGTTCTTAAAGGTATTAAATGATCTTTAAATAATTTCTTTTCATAAAACGAAGTCTATATACATTGATTTACAGAAAATTACAAAACAAACCTACTAGATCATATTCAACCAAACTCTAGCTTACTACAAGTGCTTCATAAAATACCATTCCATCTAATTTTATGTTCGAGGGCTGTTACAATACACTTGATTGCAAATCTTGGTGCACTTCCACCACTAAATTCTGGTTTTACCAGCGTTAATTTGGAACCTCAACATACACATTTTAAATTCGTTCGCACAACTGGCTCTATGCGGGCGAACCCATAGTTGTGCGGTCTATTGTGAGAGAGTGTGTGTGGCGCGGCAGAGTTTAGCGAATTGAGCGCGTGGGGCCTGAAATAGCCCACTTCCGGGGCGCCATCACACATACAGTATCTCCTAATGAGATCCCACACACTAACATACTATAACTCTCGACACGCCCTGTTTTTACTACCAACGTCCAGACGAGTTTGATGCAATCCTCCCGCCATAAATAACCTTCGTGGCTCAATGTACGCTTTTTATTCTGCCGCCTCTATTATTCGCTTCATCTATTCATTTGTTTTTCTTCCTCTACTATCTCATATCCTATTCTTTCTGGCCATTGTCGTCTCATCTTCTTGACTTCTTTACCCTCTCTCTCTCTCTCTGTATTTACAGAAAGTGTAACTTCTCTCTTCCTCCCACCAGTGTTGCCACCTTACGAAAACCAAAGTCACTAGACCTTCTCTCAAAACTCACTAGATTGCGGGATATTTAGAGCTAAAAGATTCGCTAGAAATCGCTAAATAAAATAAATGAAAATGGTAAGGTAAATAATAAAAAAACATTTTAATAATTAGTATTTTCCTTAAAATAACATAACATTGTACTAAAAAAACAACGAGAAATTTCTTCAATCGATATTTCTGCTTCATCATCTTGGTCTATGGTTGGAGTTGCTGAATTTGCAAATGTGAAAGGTTGAGATGAATCGTCAGTCAGATTTGAAAGAGTATTTATCATCTTTACCAAATGCAGCAATCAAATAAACCGGAGGCTCGTACCTGTAGCAGATTTTTTTCACAATTTTTAACTGATTCCTTATAAAAAAGAATGCTGTCAAAGGTATTTACAGCTATCCTATTTCTCAAATTGTTTTTAAGAATGTTCATTGTACTTAAAACCCTTTCTACTGCGGCATTTGAGAGAGAAAGTGATAGGATATGGCTAAATCTGATAACTCCGGAAAGGTATTTATTCCAGCAGCATTCTTGTACTGAGTAAGCCATAGTCCATTTTCAATATATTATGTACGCCATCATTTATCTGAGTTATGACAGAGGCATTACATACCCCAATTCCAATAAAGTTTTTAGAAACTTTGCAAGTTTGAATATCACTAAAAATAACCAAATATTTGTTTAGCGATAACATATTTAAGAATATCGCTTTCGAGCTTCAAAGTTCACTAAATCTAGCGACAAAATCGCTAAGGTGGCAACATTGCCTCCCACACGAATATGGCAACGTTCCAAAACGATCAGGTTTGATTCCCGGTCAGGCAATCCAGACTATGTTTGACAATGATATTCAAACATAAATTTTAAATGGAAAATCCGTCTTTTAGCAACTGGTTTTTTATTATCATCTCTCAGACGCGTTTCGCCTCCTCCGAATGGGGCATCATCAGTGACTGTGAATGTATACATGTGTTGTTAATACAAAGCTTACAAACATTACTATATACAATTAAATATTTACAAGGTAAACACTTTGACAATAAATTTGACCGCCGCTGAAAAATTCAATCACTCATATTTTGCACAATCTGACATCAATAGCATTCTAAGAAACAGTAACGCAATTCTAGCTTGCCACTATTGCGTTACTGTTTCCTGGGATGACATTGATGTCAGATTGTGCAAAATAAGACTGATAGAATTTTTCAGCCGCGGTCAAATTTATTGTCAAAGTGTGTACATTCTACTTACGAATTTTTGGCTATGCCAATTACATGTTGATCAGGAACAGGTCTCCTTGCATGTTTTATGTAGCCCGATTTGGTGTTGGTTTTCTCATCACTCTGAAATATAACCAATAAACCATGTATATTCAAACATATTTCGTTGCCTTTCCTTCACTAAGGCGAACCGTAACGCCCTAGCTTAAAACATTGGCGGCGAAACATACAACCTAGCAAAACGGAAATGGCGGATGAGCCTGCTTTTAATGCAATTATTAAATATTTTTTAACCTTGCCCTTCTTCAATCCTTTATGTGTTGTTAAAATATTAATGGTAGAACCTGGAACATATATAATAAAAAAATGTTTGTCCGTATATACAAAGTCAGACATTACAACACAGTTATCAAACCTAAAGCCCTGTACGCCAGCGAAACTTTAACACTACACAGGAAAGGTGACCTAGAAAGCATTTTGAAAGAAAAACCCAAAATTATAAGAAAAATTCTTGATAAAAAACAAACAAACAAAAAACAAACAAACAAACAAAAACAAACAAACAAACAAACAAAAAACGGATGACGGATATAGAATTAAATCTCGAAAAGCAACAGAAACACTGTCAAACCACACGGCAAACACCAGGAAAAGAATATTAAGATTTTACGGACATATCCACAGACTTCCAGCAACAAGACTGATTCATAAAATTTTGACGTATATAGAACACCTAAAAACTATGCCCTGGGTCCAGCAGATCAAAAAAGACCTGGAAAAAAACCGACATAAACTCATCAGAAATTATAGACAGACAAACATACAGAGAAAAAAATTAACAAGTGGGAAGTACCGCCAGAGAATGAAGTCATTCAGAGACCGATGACGAAGTTGACTGAAGAAAGGAAGAGAATCCACGGAGAAAAAATGAAAGCTATATGGAAACTCAGAAAACAGAATCGTTAAGGCTTTGCGTGATCCGACAGGGTCCAGTTGCAGATCATAATAATAATAATAATAATGGTCAGATATACAAACATAAGACGATAGACGATAAATAAATTCACATACATTACTTGCACACACGCATATATATATATATATATATATATATATATATATGTCAATTGGAACTATCGAATCATATAAAGCCTCGATTGGTAACTAATAATTTGTACTAAGTTTCTACTGGGTAAATAGAACCATGGATTGTCAGTTCCTGGAGCAACCGGGGGAGAGGGGCGGGGGAGAAAGCAAAGGTATTTTTATCTGTGTGTAACTCGCAGATTGGGACGGCGCCATCTTTTGGCTGCTTTCACTGCTTGCTCTAAATTTTACGAAATGTGATAAAGTGAAGTTACTTCCGCCGAAAACCTTAGTAGTTTATGATTGTCATGATGTTCCTTTAGTGGTTGGAACTCGTTGTTCTTTGGGGCATCCATAAATTACGTGAGGATTTCCGGAACTTTTTGAGATTTTTTAGGTGTCTCCTTTCCAAAGCCGGTTACATACTCACATTTCGATTTTTTTTTTTTTTTTGGTTAGCTCTACAGTCCAACAAAAATTTCCAAAACCTCACGTGAGATTTCCGTTGATATTGGCTGCAATTTCCGAGTAAAAATATTAGTGTCTACAAATTTTTGGCGACATCCTGTTATAAATTTTTTTCTGTTTTATGTACTTAGTGTCTTAACTCATAAACATGTATTACTTCACTGAGTTGAAAAGTATTTTTAATTCTCGTTTTCAGAGACGAAACGTGCTCAGCAAAATAAAAATTCTGTGTCACACCTCGCATCTTTAATGCTTTTCCTTTCGATCAGTTTCATTTTTCCCTCATGCAAAGAAATTGGAACGAAACTATGATTTTGCACTTATCTAAATTAAATTTAAATTAAATAAACAATTATTCGGTAACGACGGTAGAAAGAGATCTTATTTTGCCTCATTTTTAATCATTACTAGCGGAGTTCCCGGCGTTGCCCCGTATAGTTGGCGTAGATTTAACCGTACCCTATTTTTATTCCCGCAAAACATTTGTACAAAGTTTCATAAAATACGCGCCAACTTTTTCGGATTTAAAGCAAACTTACATTCACCCACCCCCTACCAAGAAACTGGTGGGCTGAAGTTTATTTGCACGTATACTATTTTCATTCGTCCGAAAAGATTCATGTATATCAAGCTTCGATAATTTGGTTAAGAAATTTCATTACTACATTACTGAACAACCCTAGATTATGTTAAAAACTCACATTTGATTCAATTGCGAAGTGAATGGATATACTTGTGGCTCGAAACGCCGGATCCTTTAACTCTGCAGATAAAATATCAAAAGTGAATCCGGAATAATATTATCGTAAACAGAAGACTAATGCCGAAGGCCAGAGATATTGTCCAGAGATCGTGCTTAAAGAAAATCTCTGTTGTTTTTACGGCTATCTATGTCGTTTAAAAATTGAATATATCGAATTAAAAGAAAGAATACTTAAAGTTTTGTTTAGTGTGCAAAATAGTTATTACTATAAGTTATCTTATTGCTTTAATTAAAGGCTATGGTCAGAGACATTGTGTTGTGTGTTTAGTGCGGAGTATGCGGCATCTAGTGATTCCTCCTGTGGAATTTCTCACCATATGTTCAGAATTTCATTTAATGCTCCTACATTATTTAACGTTGAAGCATAAGACATGCCAGACAAGTGAATTAAGATTCTAAGCTTTAAAACGGTGAAAACTCCATCAAAATCTGCCCCCTAGTTTCCGAGTTATTATACGACCAATATGTCCGGTTTTCGTTTTATAGAGATAGATTTGCCGCTGTTTCACCACTCGGACCATAGCATGTGTGTGTAGTTTTTCTGTCATACCATACATCAGAAAACTGAAGAGATTTATGTACTCATAAAACAATATTAACATAATCCAAAGTTTGGAGTGTTTATCTGTTTCAACCTGATCTTTGGTGGGTATCTCGAAAAGTGTGATCGCTGGCACCTATCTATCTCGATACCAACGAATGATCATTTTTCGTCTGCTCCCTGGTCATGTAGATTATTTATTAAACCACAAACTATAGAATCACACTCGAAAATAGTTTTTTTTTGTGTGATGATTTTTCAATCTCTTAGACAGACGCAGGTCAATTAGAAATTTATCACAGTATGCATTTGTTTCTGTTATTTGATTTATTCAAAGTACTTTCGAAGGATTTTAAGTATAATTCTTGTAAATATTTCATATCAGATTGGTGTAGTTTGATCCAGTATTTGCAGTTATGTTGAAAATGTGGTAGTATGCAGGTCCATCGAGGCTTCTAGATTCTTCCATTGTGTTTCATTAGCCGCTGTTTGACGCGTTGCAAACTAACTTTTCTGATTAGAAGTCTATGCTTGGACTTATATCTTTGGAAACGAATTGTTCGAAACACAGAGTTATCAGCAATTCTCGTCTCGTCATTTATAGTTAAGTTGCACGTGCTGGCCTAAATTGCAGAGTTGGACATAGTTACCAAAAGACACTCCAATGAAGAAGAGAACAGTCTAGGGGCAGAAACGGCAGAGAATAGTGGTATCTTCTCGAAGCGATCATGTTGGTACCACTGCATCCGTACGTCATTTGTTGGCGACCGTTAGCAAAGACAAGTGAAAGATATAGAACACTAGCTGATACCCGCGACTTCGTACGCGTGGATTAAGAATTTCTTTGGCAGATTTTTTTTTTTTTTTTAATGGCATTCGGCTACTGGGCCATACAGCCAGCTCAATGTGATTTGTTGCTGTCAAGTATTGACACAAGGACACTACAACACGGACAAGACACTAGCAGACACAACACTAAACACCCATGCCCTCGGCCGGAATCGAACCGGCGACCTTCGGTACGCGGAGCTAGCACTCTAGCCCCTACGCTACCGAGGCCGACTTGGCAGAATTGAATATAGAAAGATGTTGGTAACGAAGGATTGGTCCCAAACAACTCCGAGGTGGCATAGTATGACAGGAAAGCCATCAATATATCATTCTATCATCGAGCCTGTCTCTTGAAGAGAATCAATTTCCAACATATTTAAAAACAGAAAAACAAACGAAGGTGAGGGGATGTGGGGATGGGGGGTGTTAACTAAGGGCAGCTTAATTTTAGCTTGGACTTTTCTTCTTTCTTAAGCATAAGCATCCGATTCTTAGGTTGTAATAACTTTAGCTGCTCGTGTTCTGCTAGAGCTACAACTTAGGCCAGTTTACGCACGCAAGGCACTTCAAAGAAGAAGGCAAAATAAACAGGTGCAAGAAACATTTAAGCAGACACATAATAATAGGGCAGAGAAAATCGACATCTATACTAAATAATACGTTTTTTCTCTAAACGAAATTTACTAAAAAATTATACACTAACATAATGTGCAACCGACGTAACATCATAGACTAACACACACATCCGTCCTTCTGTCACCATTCGATAAGTTCTCAAAATTTCGTGACTACAACTGTTAATGATACCGAAAAAAAAAAAAAATTGTCCTGTGCCCTCCCTACAGATTTTCTTGTCAAATTCCGTCGATATCGGTATAGGCATTTAGTCGTCAAAACGTAACAAAAGACAGAGACTTACTTTCGCATTTATAGTATTATTACTGCAGATCACACACACACTGACTGCCAATCATCCCTGAGGGATCAATATAACGTAAAAAGTGTGCCTACAGCATTGCAAGACAACCTACCATTTGCCTCGCATTGCACCCCTAACTTTGTGATATCTACAGTTTAACATTCAATCCGAATAACGGATGGTCCAGGCGTGACTCTTACGATCAAAAACAATTTTTAAAAATCTTTATCTACACCAATATTTGAGCCGGAGACCACGATCCAAAAGTCAGTAAGCAAGCGTTTTAACCACTGAGCTACCTGACCGCTGTATAGACAGGAAGTAGAGAGACCTACACATCCACCGTGTCTGTCTATCACCGTTTAATATTTTTTCGTAATTATAACACAACATGTATTATTTTTCAACCAAATGTAGACAGTATTTTTCTCCTTGTTTCATAGGACAAGTGTGCAAAGTTTTATCGAAATACGATGAAAACTGTAGATTTGTATGAAGAACAAACAAACATACATTCATCTTTATATATATAGATTTCTTGCGTGGTCAGTGGAGACGGGTACTGTAATCGCGAGGCAATAAATCAGCTGTCACGTTGGTATCACTGCATTTCCGCGTAGCCTGCTGCCTCGTCGAATTAATCAGTACAGTCGTTATGTAACGCCTATACTCGCACTAGGAAAGCTGGTTTTGTTTGCGTTATAGATAACCTCGCGACAGCCGAGCGAAGTTTTCTCAGAGAGCGGTCGCGTCACTTATTTCCGCAAAGAAAGCGACAGTGAAGATACTCCGCCTGTGGAGGGGCTTCGCGGGATTGTCTACACGGGCGGGGTCGCCATTGTGGAGCCCGCAATAACAAAAGACGGCCGCGCGGCCATTTCACGCCGCGTCAACGTCCGCATTAGTCGCGCCGGAACAATGCGCCGTCTGGACATTAGCCTGAGTGCTGCCGCCAGTGGCAGGGCAAGCAACTACGCTCGCAAGCCGACGACAGCACCGAAACGCTCCCCTTTAATCGTAATAACACTTTTTCCTCGCAATGGTCAGCCCTAATGTCGTACGTGAACATGGCAGTCATTATTCCGGGCCAAGCTGATTCTTAAATCCTCATTTTTACCTTTACTGTTAATTGCAATAAATGATGAACGCCCTTGCGGGTGAACTGCTAAAGTTCTGGCCTCGCATTCGGGAACACGCGGTTCGAATCCCTGTCCGGGTTTTACATGGTTTCCCGTTTCTTGTCCCCAGTCCTACGCGCCCAATTCAGTTGATTATTTTATTTCTTTTAATTTAACCGATATGAATATCACACACTACACTCTAGTAGTTATGTTAGTAATTGTTTATGTTGTTTGGAATTTTGCTCAATTCCGCTCAACAAATTACAAATACAACAAACCCGTTTCGGTTACTTCCTGCTAGCATCTTCAACGACTTTATTTTTCAGTGTCTTGGTAGTTAAAAAAAAAAAAAGAACCAAAATCAATATCACTGGCAGTTGCGACTTATTACATATTTTTAATTTTTGTGTCAAATAACAAAATCCTTTAAAAACAGAATTGAGCTTTCTAAATTACAATAAGATCTAACAACGTGTCATATACCATTTGTGTCTTCAGTGTACCCGAAGTGCGAGTTTCGTAAACTGCGTAGATCAAAATATAGCAGAACAAATCCCTTAAATTATCATCGTCAGTCGTCCACATGGAGAAATAGATATCGCATTTATTAATCACTTAATAATAAGGAAGCAAACGTTTTTCGAGGAGAACAACGACGTATTAACGTGAACGTATTTGAAATTTACAATACTTATCTGTATAAACCATTCAATATTTGATTTAAGAATTTAATCATCTTGAATTTTTTGACACAAAAGTATTGTTTAGATCGTAATTACATAAAGTCGGCTCCTGGTAACCCCTGGAGCTGCCACTACCGAAGTGACTGCTGTGTGCGGTGGGTTGCGTATCGCCAACTCAGGCGCTACGGTGAGGTGAACTGTGTCCCTGCCGCTCCACTTCTAACATAAATTTTAAATGAAAAATGAAAAAAAAGAGAAATGTTTTAACGTATACTGAGTATATTATGTCACACATCCGCAAAATAAAATAATAAAATAAAAAAATAGAAAAATTCGAAAGTCTCAGAGTGTCTCTCTGTTACGTTTTAACGATCTCGATGAAGCTCATTAGGAAGAATATAGGATACTTCTTTTCTGGATAAATAACATTGTTTTGTCATGAAATTCTGACAACAACCGGTACGTTGATGGACGGAAGGATGTTAATCTACAAACTACCAGTATAACCGATCTCGGAAGCAGGCGAGCTTAAAAAAATTCTGAAAAAACTACGAGGTCGAACAGTAGGGGAGGGGGGAGGCCGTCAAAATATTGTTAACCACTGCATTTTGACTTTGTTATCGTCCCTTCTATGTTTACGTAACTTAACGATTTCTCTATCCGATTCTACTAATAAAATTCCAAGTCCACGCGTACGAAGTCACGGCCTATAGACAGCAACACTGAAGATCCAAATAAACTGGTACACCTGCCTAATATCGTGTAGGACCCGCGCGAGCACGCAGAAGTGCCGCAACACGACGTGGCATGGACTCGACTAATGTCTGAAGTAGTGCTGGAGGGAATTGACACCAACATCCTGCAGGGCTGTAAGAGTACGAGGGGGTGGAGATCTCTTCTGAACGGCACGTTGCAAGGCATCCCAGATATGCTCAATAATGTTCATGTCTGTCGAGTTTGGTGGCCATCAGAGGTGTTTAAACTCAGAAGAGTGTTCCTGGAGCCATTCTGTAGCAATTCTGGACGTGTGGGGTGTCGCATTGTCCTGCTGGAATTGCCCAAGTCCTTCAGAATGCACAATGGACATGAATGGGTGCAGGTGATCAGCCAGGATGCGTATGTACGTGTCACCTGTCGGAGTCGTATCTAGACGTATCAGGGGTCCCATGTCACTCCAACTGCACACGCCCCACACCATTACAGAGCCTCCACCAGCTTGAACAGTCCCCTGCTGACATGCAGGGTCCATGAATTCATGAGGTTGTCTCCATACCCATACACGTCGATCCGCTCGATACAATAATGGAAACGAGACTCGTCAAACCAGGCAAGATGTTTCCAATCATCAACAGTCCAATTTTATAGGGGTATGTGGAGTTAAAATTTTGAGAAACACTGCTATAGGGTATAGAAGCATTCGTTACGTGAGGTGAAATGGGGAGGGGGGGGTGCTCCGGCGAAATCTCACCAAGTATCACGAAGGGGAGGAGAGGAGGTCGTGATCTTTTGAAATTCTCGAAGGACATTAGAGCTAAAAATACGGTCTCGAAGAAGGGGAGGGTTTCCGTCAAAATCTGAAGTCAACTTGAGGGGGAGGGTTCCGACCAAATCTCACCGGAATTCCGGAAAAACACCTCGCGTAACTGAGGATGCCTCTAGTGTCGTGGTTAATACTCTGTCGACAGCGTAGGCCTATGGATCGTTGGTGAAGTCCACACTCGCTGTATCGATATTGTCTCTGGACAGCGAGACGTGCCCCGGCTGTGACGCACTTGGGCGGCCCTGATTGGCTCTCGGCTACTTAACCCCGATGCGGCCCATATCAGCGCGCATATTGGTCGCCATGTCCGATGGGCACTCGCCGCGACTCCAGCGCCGCCCGCGGCAGACCCCCGCAACTACTCGGCGCAGTAGCATCTCTGGTCGTATATGTGTCGCAGAATGTCTGAAATATGGCGTGATTACTTCGTCGAGAGAAATTGTAAAACACTGAGACTTTAATGTTGTGAAAAATAGCTTCAATACGATCGACCGAAATAAGGGAGCGACCGTAACTAATTGGCTCGGTCTAGGGGATGAAGGGGGTGGCTGTACAGCTACGCTGGGCTACGTGGCGAGGGAAAAGGGGGGGGGGGGGCGGATGCTTCCGAGCCAGGCCACGTAGCTCTAAATTTATATTATTTGTTACAAATTAAATGAGGTATAGAACACATAACAGCATCTGAATGTTTATTTTTTTCAATTAATTATTATGATAGTCTGACAATAAAAGAGAGTACAAAATGTCTTCTGGAATCATCAGGCAAAAAAGCTACGTGTTATACCGTGCGGAGGGGGGAAGGAGAGGGATGGCGGAGGGGGCAGAGGCAAAAGTCACTTAGGCTACCTGAGGGGGGGGGGGTTCACAGGAGGCCAAAATTGCTTCGTGGTTTATGGATGCTCCTTATATAGTGAGGATACTCAGAAATACCCACAGTTCATATGCTGTGATGTTTTAAAACATACAGCAAGATTTTAACTGCGGTTAATATAACACTGTGTAGTTATAAACGGGGATGGGGAGAATATGTTTTAAAGGCTATGCTTACAAAACGACAAAACTTATAACGATCACAGCCCAGAAATACTATCTAAAGTTAAAATTACCACAAAATCATCCCAGTTCAACATTATTAACCCGTTCACTATTACAAAATTCAATATTTATTTATCTCTTCATTCAGATAGTCTCTAGAATCTTTAACGAACCGTTAATTCCTATTGTTATAAGAATATTGTCTAATTAACAATTTTTAATTATAAATCTTATATAGCCTACCATGCATGGCAATATCAGAAAGCTTCTGTTCTGGCAACTAACTACAAAGTCTCGTAGTGCGCTGCCAGAGACATCTATGGAACTTCGGAATGTCCGGCACAAAGTGATTTGCATTTTTTTATTTTTACTCGTCGATGTCGAGGTCATTAGAGGCGGGATGGGACTGGGGACAAGGAACGGGAAGGAATTCGGCCAGGCCTATTTTTTGAAGGAAGCATCCCGGCATTCGCCTGGAGTGATTTGGGGAAACCATGGTAAACCCAAATCTGGATGCCCGGACGGGGATTCGAACCGCCATCCTCCCGAATGCTGCACATTGCTGTTGTTTGCTGAGATATAAGCTGACAAATATAGTACGTTGTCTTATAATCACCCAGTTTAAGAATTGTGTCATATAGGCCCTATGCATTGTTAATCGCTGTGCATGCGAACGACATGGTTGGTAAGTGTGCAGTGAACCCCGCAATGCCAGCCTATAGTAAAGATTGTTGTTCGTAGACGAGTTGGTATTCAACAAATTTTTGTGTTTCTGGAACTGTCCGATGCGAATTGTAAAACAGGGATAACGAGCAAGAATTGCCTCGCCAGAAAGCAACCATTCCAGTTTGATCTCTGGTCTCGCGTTGGTCTCCAATACTTCAGCCAAACTCTGACCCCGTGATGTGTCACTGCGCCAAGTTGGCAGCACTGACCCTCTCCCTCCCCTCCGCTCGTGCGTCATTGTGATTTACGGCGTCTGTTGACTTCACAGAGGGCAGCGCGGTCGTTTAGTCATCTCTGGTGACCTCGATCATCATCGCTGGCGCCTCCATTCAGAGATATTACACAGCGAGCCAGTACAGCCTCAATGTTGCCAAGTCGCTACTTCAAAAATTATTTTGCTTTTTTAATCGTCTAATTGCGATGGAACGGAGGCCATACTGATAATTTCCTTCGTCATCTACTATCGCAGTCGAACAAATTTTATTTTTGGTTACATCCCTATTTTAGGTAAATCATTGAAATTTTCCCGTCACCGACTCCCCTACGAACAAAACTAAAGCACTCCGCGAATCAGTTTATTAGAGTCTTTGCCTGTTTATTGACTTCTCGTCGTGTCAACGTTCGTCATATTACGGTCTTCGGTGGTTTAATTACTATTTTGATTAATTAAAAAGTCCACCAAAATGGTTATGTTGAAGAGTTGTTTATTGTCTTCAAAACAAAGGCAGCGATATTCACATGCATAGATACAATACAGAGATGCACTTCTGAACAGTCGCAAAGATAATCTCTGTGAAAACTAACATGATTGAATGAAACTCTCTGTAACACTGAATGATGATGTCAACTAACTGCTCTGTCCAGCCGATCTGTTTATATAGTCTCTATCGAAATTACGAGAATTCTTCAAAGGCATCCGCCCGATATTTCTCGATCATTAACAATCACTCAAACAATCAATCATATTAAAACAATCGGAATTAATACAAAATTAATTAACAACATTACAAAAATGATCAGAAATGGTAATTAGAGATACTTAAATACAAAATTATTTACAGAAATCCTTTCAAACTGTAGAAAATTGTCTGTAGACATCGTAACTTACATTAATACATGGAATTACAAACATTTAAGAAATTCTCTTGCACCATTCGGTTCTTAAACGTATTAAATGGACTTTAAATAATTTTCTTACGTAAAACAAAGTCTATATACACTGATTTACAAGAAATTACAAAACAAACATACCAGATCATATTCAAGCAAACTTTAGCTCACTACAAATACTTCATACAGTACAATACTATTCAAAATTCAGGTATGAGGGCTGTTACAAGTTGCCCGCTTGTGGTCATGGTCATCTCTTCCCTTCTCCTAATTTTTATACCAAATCCATCCAGGCCTCATCACCATTATACGCCTTATACACTCCCAGCACTCTCTTCACCCTCCAATGACTCCCAGCCCAGCTCCTTTATCATATCAGTTACTGATTGTGTTCTGCGGTAATTTTCGCAAACAAATTCTTTGCACACCCTCAAACTTCTGTATTTGATACCAAATATATGTGTACCATACTACACTACCATATTCAACCAATAATCTAATCTAGATGTTACATCGGGTGTACCTCAAGGAACTGTAATAGGACCACTTCTTTTCTTAATTTTTATAAACGATCTCGGAGACAAAGTGAAAAGCCTTTTTAGATTGTTTGCTGATGATGCGGTTATTTATAGGGAAGTAAGAAATTTGGCCGATTGCTTAGAAATTCAGCGCGATCTGGATGTTATTTTGGCTTGGTGCGCTGAGTGGCAACTTACTGTAAATTGTAAAAAGTGCAAGACAATGAGCATAACTAACAAAAAGAATCCGATTGTTCAGAAATACGAGGTAAACAGTTCAGTTATTGATATGGTCGATTCAATGAAATATTTGGGAGTAACAGTACAAAGGAACATGAAATGGGATATACACATTAATTCGTTAGTAGGTAGAGCTAATTCTAGGCTGCGATTCATAGGTCGAATATTGAAAAATTGTAATGAACAAACAAAGGAGATAGCGTACAAATCTCTTGTGCGTCCACATTTGGAGTATTGTTGTGCCATTTGGGATCCGTTTCGTAAGGGGTTGATCGAAAGTATAGAGAAAGTACAGAGAAGAGCCGCTCGATTCGTGACCGGTTGCTACAGTCCTTATGAAAGCGTCACAGAACTGATTAGTGGACTAGGCTGGGAGTCTCTGGTAGATAGACGACGCACGTTTCGTTTAAACTTATTGGTAAGCATGCGTACTCCCAGTTTCACTTTTGAGTGTAGTGAAATACTTCTTCCACCAACCTATTTGAGTCAGAATGACAGGAAAGATAAAATTAGAGAAATAAGGTGCCGGACTGATTCTTATATGAATTCTTTTTCCCCTCGTACCATTAGGGATTGGAATGCACAGCAAAGAGATTAGCTTTGGTGCTGAGCACCCTCTGCCACCCACAATTTTGTGAATTGCAGAGTATATATGCAGATGTAGATGTAGATAGTCTGAACAAACATTTGCTATGCAATTATCTCTCTTTTCTCGCACATCCCATCACCATTTCTAACAAACAAAGGATTTTGAAACCTGTCGCTCCCATCCGGCCAAAGCGTCCTACAACAGTGACTTTCTTATCGAATGTTAAGTCGCGCTGTTTACATTTCAAGTTTTCAACAACAAATTGCTTCCCCATCCCCATAATAACAAACAACCTTTAGTTTTATTTTGTTGTTTACCTAATAAGCTGACTCTCTCCTGTCCATATCATCCTGCAGCAGTCCAGTCTTGTAATCCTATTACATCTGCCGACATTAATCCACACAACGCTTCATCGTTCTCAGCTTAGACATTGTAGCTAGATTAAAATCTTTTATCTTACTTGGAGACCATCAGACCTGTTCAGAACGGATTTCGAACCCCCGAGTATATGTTGAAGTGTACTTATTCCATATGTCTGTGTTACAATTATTTCTTCAAAATGAACCCTAGATATAGAGAAATTAACGCGTGAACATATGTGCATACTTTTTAAATATTATTATTTTAATAAATTCTTTGTAACTTTCAGCGTGGTCCATGTGGTAAGGTGCTTGCTTTCCATTTTGCGAATCCGGGTTCAAATACCCATACTGCAAAATATTTTTATTTCTTTTTTTATATGCAGTAATCATTGAGCATCGATTTTGTTTCATTTAAAATTCATTTACGAATTTTTATTATGCGAAATAACTTTTAAAACAAAATAATACAGAATATACAGTCCCAACTTTTTTTTATTGAAAATCATTATTTCAATGTTGATAAGTTTATGTGTTTTTTTTAATGAAACAGGTATATTTCATGTTCATCATTTCTATACTTGTATCTCTACAATTAATATCGAAAAGTAAATATATTACAGCCATAAGGTCGGGGTTTTTTCCCCTACCACAGTTATACTTATTTCCGTGCAGTGGTGGTAGCATGTAAATGTTTGAAAATAACTGTCTGTTATTTCACATAATAAAAATTCATAAATGAATTTTAAATGAAAAAAAATCAATGCTCAATGATTACTGCATATATAAAAAGAAATAAAAATATTTAGCAGTATGGGGATTTGAACCTGGGTTCGCGAAATGGAAAGCAAGCACTTTACCGCGTACACCATGCTGAAGCTCGTAACCAGTCTAATAAAATTATAATATTTAAAAATGTGCACATATGTTTATGCGTTAATTTCTCTATAGCTAGTTCTCATTTTGAAGAAATAATTGTAACACAGACATATGGAGTAAATACCCTCCAACATATATTGGGGGGGATCGAAATCCGTTCTGAACAGGTCTGATGGTTCCCAAGTTAGAGAAAGGTAACTAATAAACAGTAGTTTATGTACTGTTTGTTTGACATACAGTTTGTGTGCTAAATACTCAACTGGGGAGAACGAGTGAGTAGACAGGATGCTGAAGACAACGCAGTGGCAGGGGTCGTCCTTAATGTTTAGAACAAGAGTTTTTTACTTTCTTAGTCAATCTACTATTACTCTGTTACTGTTTGCTCACGTTCTAAAAACCAAGCAACAGATTTTAATTTAATTTAATTTAATTGCAATGGAGCACAGGCTCCGGTGGCAATTTCCCTACACACCCATCTTCCCCCATCCTGCACCTACCTACATTTGCCCTCTACAAATTTTATCTTTAAATTCTTTCAAAGTTTTCGGTAAATTATTCATCATTTCTCTTGGTAACTCATTCCAATCCCTGACACCCTTACCTAAAAAAGAGAATCTTCCTACACCCTTGTGCCTGAAATCGACTGCCAGCTTGTGGTCATGGTCATCTTTTCCCTTCCTTGCACTACTTTTCATACCTATTGCAATATCTTTCAATGCCTCATCGCCAGTATATGCCCTGTACACTCCCATGACCCTCCTCATTCTCCTCCTGTCTTGCAATGAATCCCGTTTCAGCTCCTTTATCATATCCGTCATTGATTACATTCTGCGATAATTTCCAGAAACAAATCTAGCAGCCCTTGTTTGCACCCTCTCCAACTCCTGTATTTGATACATTAAATGAGGGTCCCATACTACACTACCATATTCGAGCAATGGTCTCACCAAAGTTTTGTAACCCAATTCCTTGACTTCTCTCGTACATCCCCTCATCACTCTCTCCAACAAGTGCAGAACTTTGAAACCTTTTCCTACCACCTGTCCTATGTGTCCTGCCCAGTTAAGTTTGTTATCAAAAGTAATTCCAAGATATTTACATTTCAAGTCTTCAGCAAGCAATTCTTTCCCCACCTTATATTCATAACTGACCTTTTGTTTTTTATTTGTGTATCTAATAAGCTGACTCTTCTTCATCCCATGTTTACCAACCCAAATAGATATACTATCCAGATCACCCTGCAACTTTTTATAGTCCTCTATCGTTTTGATTCTTTTATACAGGATTATGTCATCTGCAAACAATCTAATTTCAGATAGTAAACAATCAACACAATTATTCATTAGAATAATGAATAGCAATGGTCCCAATACACTACCCTGTGGAACACCCATTTTTACTTCTACTTCTTTTGATACTACATTTCCTACCCTAACTTTTTGTTTTCTACATTTTAAAAATTCTTCTACCCAGCAAATCACTTTCTCATCCACTCCAATGGTTTTTCCCTTATTTACTACCATTTTATGGCTTACCCTGTCAAACGCCTTTGACAGATCTAGTGCTACACTATCAATTTGGACTCCCTTGTCTATTTCATTTGAAATATCTTGCTGTTAACTGAAACAAGAAATAAATATCAGTTGCTCTGATATCTATATTAATGACGTAATTGTTATAGAGATCGTTGTTGTTAAGCTTCCACGCCTGCCAGACTTGACCGCAGTGCTCTCTGAATTATTTTTTACAGAGTTGCTTAACTAAGTGGAATTGTTTGTTATTCGACAACGCTGATCACGCTTGTAAATCCGTGTCGCATTGCTCAATCATCTTCAAAACTGAAATGTGGATCTAAACGGAACACATACGTATTTTTTTATAGTTGGTTACAAATTTTCATTTAATGGGAAGAAATATTGAACCATTACCTGTAGCATAAATTCTTTGTCTACTACAGTACAATAGCCACACCCACGGACAGAGAATTTAATTAAAACACCTATATCCAACCAGTGTAAATAAACAACGGTAACATATCATTAGTATGTGAATTGAAACGAAAAACATACTTTTCTTTATGTTGTTTTGGAATTAATAAGATATTTTACAATTACTAAAAAAAAAAAAAAGGTAACATCCACTCGTAAGTTCTTAACTGTATAGCTGGTCTCATGACGTCACACCGTTGCAGACATGATGACTAAACTCGCCTTTTATTGGTATGATAATTAATTTGATGACTACGTTTCTATCAAAAACGTAAAAATAAATAAAATTATATTGCTGTAGGGCACACGGTACGTGTTTTGTTAGGAGGCTGGGCTGCATTGTTGACTGGTGTATTTTTGTAAGCGATGGCAGAATAACGATAGCGCAATAACTCTCTTTGTTGGGAAACGTCTTTAATGGTATGGGAACGTCACGAGTTTCTATTAAATCGCCAAATGAAATTGGTCTTTGTTTAATATACGGAAACAATTTTTACCTAAAAACATTTGTCTATAGACTAGCGAGAAAGTATAATTTTATTATATGATATGATCCAATATTTCTCAAATAAAATATGATGATTAGAAAGGGTCAACTCAAACAGTTACGTGACAAAACCCTTGCAACGTCTTGCTATACAATAAGAAAAAACCTTTCAAGGCGTAAAACATACATGTGACACAAACTCCAGGTTACTTACATCACTGGACACAACATTAGTACCTAACAGAAAAAAAAATCTGAAAAGTAGAAATCACATACAGGTTATTGATATCTGTGTGATTTGTGGTGTTGCTATCTAGCGGAAACCGAAAATCCTTATTGAACTGACTCATACGCGTGACCTTAATAGTTGATACTTTCGCCCTTCACTGGTTGATTTGAGATTAATATAAGATTTTACCAAAGCGGATGTTTAGAATAATTCCTCAATAACAGATTTCTATTCGGTGTGAAAGGAGATTACTGGCTGGTAAATATATATATATATATATATATATGTATGTATACAGGGTGGGGCATTTAATATGTTTTCTGGAAATATTTCGGAAAGAAAGCATTTTAACAAACAATAACCTATATAAAAAATAATCGTACAGTAGGGGGCTACAATTATGTGATATTGGTTTTTTCACAGGTGGCGCTGTTGTAGTTACAACAAGGTCAACTTAATTCTTTTAAATGGGAACCCCTATTTTTTTGTTGAAGATTCCGATTCCTCATGAAAAAATAAAAATAGTTTGCTTAACTCACTTTTCTGTTAGCCTCACAGATGGCGCTGTAATCGCGAAAAATGAATATTCGCGTTTTTTGTGTATAATTTTAATTATTGTTTAAATAATTACATGTAATTTTCATTCTGTAAACATGGAAGGTAATTTTAAAGGATAACGACGAAATTGATTTTTTAAATGCTTTTTCTTACTTATTTGCAGCCATGTCTACAGCAGGTGCTCAAAAAGGTGACCATTTACTTCCAGACATTTTCTGACACACTTCGAGCTGTTCAGGCATCATTTCTGCAAAGGGTCAGAAAATGTCTGGAAGTAAATGGTCACCTTTTTGAGCACCTGCTGTAGACATGGCTGCAAATAAGTAAGAAAAAGCATTTAAAAAATCAATTTCGTCATTATCCTTTAAAATTACCTTCTATGCTTACAGAATGAAAATTACATGTAATTATTTAAACAATAATTAAAATTATACACAAAAAACGCGAATATTCATTTTTCGCGATTACAGCGCCATCTGTGAGGCTAACAGAAAAGTGAGTTAAGCAAACAATTTTTATTTTTTCATGAGGAATCGGAATCTTCAAAAAAAAAAAAAAAAAAAAAAATAGGGGTTCCCATTTAAAAGAATTAAGTTGACCTTGTTGTAACGACAACAGCGCCACCTGTGAAAAAAACCAATATCACATAATTGTAGCCCCCTACTGTACGATTATTTTTTATATAGGTTATTGTTTGTTAAAATGCTTTCTTTCCGAAATATTTCCAGAAAACATATTAAATGCTCCACCCTGTATATATTCTTTTTGAAACACCCTGTATATGATTTTTTGAATTATCAGCTCGCGTGAAGCGCGCCGTGATCACGACTCGTAGCGTGTGCGCCCGCCTCGTCTCCGTGCTGGCGTGCGCGCAACAATTAACGCGGCGTGGACAGTCCGGTGAGCCGGCGGCAGATGGCAGCGCTGTCGCCACCAGAGATTTATGTTGAGGAGGTCGAGTCGCGGTGATCTCGTAAACAGCCGCAGACCGCGTTCCCACACGAGCGCCTAATTTACGTCATCTCTGACTCCGTCACGACTCCAAGCGTTAATCAACACAATTAACCAGTCAGATCAGATTCAGGCTTCTCCGTTATCTTATCAGACTTTCTCGACTCGCTTCAAATAACCCTCCACCTCTCCCTTCCACGAACTAAATCTACTGTGGCCTTTGACCTCTACTAGGGGTTTTACCTTCTTCAGTTCATTCCAGGATGTTCCACGTATTGTTAAAGAAACTTGGATAGTAGATTTCAACCGTTTTACCGTATAACAGGTGACTAATAACGGTGTCATTTCACCGTATTTGATTTTATAGTTGGTAGCCTGAAGTCTCGGAATCTTTGAAAGTGATATAGCATTGTTGGCGCGTTATTTGCGTCAACTGGTTGGTAGTATTCGCTTTTAATACAGTCACAAAATTCATCGTTTATTAATGATATTAGTCTGTGCATGTGGAAGTGCATTGTCCGTTCCAACCGCTTCCGTTCCAACACGCCATTAAGCAGGTAGTTATAATGTTTTGGGTCATTGTATACAGGGTGTTACAAAAAGGTACGGCCAAACTTTCAGGAAACATTCCTCACACACAAACAAAGAAAATATGTTATGTGGACATGTGTCCGGAAACGCTTACTTTCCATGTTAGAGCTCATTTTATTACTTCTCTTCAAATCACATTAAACATGGAATGGAAACACACAGCAACAGAACGTACCAGCGTGACTTCAAACACTTTGTTACAGGAAATGTTCAAAATGTCCTCCGTTAGCGAGGATACATGCATCCACCCTCCGTCGCATGGAATCCCTGATGCAGCCCTGGAGAATGGCGTATTGTATCACAGCCGTCCACAATACGAGCGGTGAATCGAGGAAGTACACTACATACTAACGAAACTAAAATGAGCTCTAACATGGAAAGTAAGCGTTTCCGGACACATGTCCACATAACATATTTTCTTTGTTTGTGTGTGAGGAATGTTTCCTGAAAGTTTGGCAGTACCTTTTTGTAACACCCTGTATATACACCGTCACGCCGTAGTGAAACATACAGAATGGAACTACTTAAAAACTACTCCAACACATTTTAATACTTTTTTTGTTTTTTCTGTTTCATTCACAGTTTGGCCCGTATTTGAGGTATAATTTCTTTGGTGGGAGATTGAGGGAAAATTAATATTTGATCGGAATAGTTAGAGAACGAGTTTGGAGTGTGAGTGGTAACGCTCTGGCCTCGCATTCAGGAGACCGCTGGTTCGAATCCCCGCCCAGTCGTGCAGATTTAGGTTTACCACACGCTCCCCAAATCATTTCAAGCGAATGCCGGGATGCTTCCTTCAAAAGGCCATGGCCGAATTCCTTCCTCTTCCTTGCAGCCAGTCAATTTATTCCTTTTTTTGTTAACTGCTTAACGTCTCCTATAACAACTAGGTCTTTAGAGACGGGAAAGGATGGGGGGCAAGGAATGGGAAGGAATTCGGCCATGGCCTTTTGAAGGAAGCATCCCGGCATTCACCTGGAGTGATTTGGGGAAACCATGGAAAACCCAAATCTGGATGCCCGGACGGGGATTCGAACCGCCGTCCTCCCGAATGCGAGGCCAGAACGAATTTATTCCTATAATGACCTCAAAATACAAAAAATACAAAGTCAGACTGACATCGAATTTATCGATTTTCAGAGAAAATTTAACATGTCAACTGTCGAGAGAAAATCTGTGTTTGGATACAGGATTTTTTGTAACGAAAGTAGTGTCTACTCTAATTATGACGGAATTAGAGAGAGAAAAAACGCTTAGTTTAAAATTGACGACGTTTATACGCTTTATTGCTTCCATTCGAAGATACCAGTCAGCGGTCAAAATAGTCTTGACTGTACAGATAAGGGAGCGTCCATGAACTACGTGACTACATCTAGGTGGGGGGGGGGGGGGAGGTTCGGTATAAAGGAACGCTGAGCTACTTTTAATTCTTATTAGTTGTCACAGTTAAAATACGGTACAGAACACACAACAGCATGTGAATATTTACTTCCGTCATTTGATTATCTGCGTACGTAATTTACAATATTCTGACAAGAGAAAACACGATGGCCCGCGATGTATTTCAGTAAATTCAAACAGCCATATGTACCGTCTGGAATATTCACGCTTATTCTGCAGGAAAGCCGCCCAGACGCATGTTATACACGGCCAATAAAATCACCACATTCTGAATTACCACGTGGAACCATGTTTCATTCGTCTCACAAGTGTACACACTTTGACAATAAATTTGGCCGCCGCTGAAAAGTTCTATCACTTTTATTTTGCACAATCTGACATCTACATCTACATCTACATTCATACTCTGCAAATCACAAACATTGTGGGTGGCAGAGGGTGCTAAGCACCAATCCTAAACCCGCCCATTCCAATCCCGAATAGTGCGAGGAAAGAAGGAATACATATAAGTATCAGTACTGCATCTTATTTCTCTAATCTTATCCCTCCGGTCATTGCGACCTAAATAGGTTGGCGGAAGAAGTATTTCATTGCACTAGAAATTTAAATTTTTTCGCATATTCTCCAATAAATTCGAACGCAAGCTACGTCGTCTGTATTCCAAACTATCGCAGCCCAATCTATGTATCAATTCTGTGACGCTTTCATAAGGGTTGTAACAACAAGTCACGAATCTAGTGGCTCTCCTCTGCACCCTCTCAACTGAGTCAATCAGAACCTTGCGATACGGATCCCAAACCCCACAACAGTAATCCAGATGCGGACGCACTAGTGTTTTATACACTATCTCCTTTGTTTGAGCATTACAATTCCTCAAAATACGACATCAATGTCATCCCTGGAAAAAGTAACGCAATACTGGCAAGTCAGTATTGCGTGACATTATCAGATTGTGCAAAATATGAGTGATAGAACTTTTCAGCGGCGGCCAAATTTATTGTCAAAGAGTGTACATTATTGATAGTACCTGGGTGACCGATCTTCGCTCGGCATCTTTCGATTTCTGTTCAATATCCAAGATTTCGAGTAAAGTTTAATTAAAGTAAAAGGCTTGAAGACTTCCGAGGTGTTTTGAGGTGCACAGTCAACCAAAGAGAAGCTTAACTAACATCATTAGGCTTACTGGTACCTGAACCTTCTACGTAATGAGGTTAGAGCCGTTTTCCAGAAACAAAATATAAAAGTTGCTCCTTTTTTTTTTAAAAAAAATCGTGTTAAAAACTTGAAAATCAAAACGTTATCTACATGTGAAATTTCATCCAAATCGCTTGATCCATTTGCGAGACGGCCTCACAAATTGCTTTTTTTAAAAAAAAAAAAATCTATTAATATGTTAAATATAAATTTTAAGGCCAGTTTGGTATTAATTAATGGTGCGAGATTTGTGATAATTCAAAGGATTCTACGATAACCCTTGATGATGGATTCTTATGTAACTCGACGAGAAAAATTGAAGGTAAAAAATATATTTTTTTAAATATTTCGCTTAGTTCTTGAGATATCGTATCTCAAAATTGACGTGGTTGGTTGAAATGCGACCTGAACCAGAAGACAAATTTCGCCATAGCCAAGTTTGATGAATTCGTATGAAACTCGTCGAGACAAATCGAAAATAAGGAATTTATTTTTCTGATATCTCACTTAGTTCTGGGGATATTATATCTCAAAAGTGAAGAGGTTAGGATTAGATCCGTCCTGGACCAGAAAAAAAATCCACCAAAAGCACTATGTCTATATGGTGGAAATGTACTTTCAATGTTTTATTTTGTACCTAGTGGTTTTTGTTAGGTTGAAATACGGCCTGGACCAAAAGAAACGTCGCCAAAAGTACAAGGAACTATACCTATAACTGATTTCTGACATGCTATATCTCTAAAACCAAGAAAATTTATTATTTATTTTCGATATGTTTCATCGAGTACTATGAGAATTCATCATCAGGTTGTGACGTCAATAGAACATCATCTGTGCTGTATTTATTCACTCCGATAAAACTATGCTCATACCTCGCTTCCCATAGAAGTAACCTTCGTTATAAACAATAAAGCACAAGGTCAGACGATTCAAAAGGCAAGATTCTATTTATCAGAACCCGTTTTTTTCGTATGTGCACTCGCACGCGGCTTTTCTGGAATTTGTAGATGTATTAATATTTAATTATGCACTTTATTATCAAACTCTACTCGAAATCTTGTATATTGGACAGAAATCGAAAGATGTTTTATAATTAAGGTGGTAGTATTTAAAGGCTAACTAACAACCACAATTTATAGTCAAAAAGTAAACGATGATTACTTTATAACTGGTACCGGTAATATTAATTTCAAAGAAGTTTCTGTAAAGTTATCACCTCTGATAAAACCATTTATAAATTTTTAATTATCTTTCTTTTTAAATGTTTTACAATTGAACTTGCAGTGCTAATATTTCCACGGGTCAGCCAGTATACAAGAACTATTCGTTTACTTATTCTTTGGAATCAAAGAAACTCTATTTGTAGGCTTCCTGGTACCTGAATTGTCTACGAGATGGCGCTAGTGCCGTTTTCGATATACGGAGTGACAAAATTGTTCATATTTTGTAAACTCGCTTTTTAGTAGGGAAGACAACTATTCAAGTAATCTGAAAAGTCAAAACATTATCTAAATACCAAATTTCATCCAAATCGTCACAGCCGTTTCCGAAATCCGAAATATATATATATATATATATACAAGAATTGCTCGTTTAAAGATATAAGATAAGATACGATGCATTTCAGTAAATCAATTGGGGTGAAACCTACGTGCCACGCGGGGTAGGAGTTGGGGGGGAGGGGGGGATCGAGGCCAAAGCCACGTCAGACTAGTTGGGGGGGGGGGCTCACTGGAGGCCAAGATGGAGCCACGTCGATTATGGACGCTCCTTAATTGATTCGACACTTTATCGACCACCAGCGTCTGTGAAGGTATATGATTGATTTCCTGATCGTACATGCAGGTATCTACATTTTATGGCTTCAAACTGTAGCTGTCCACGGCGTGTAATTGCCTGACTCCGCTTCCCCCCCTGCCGCCAGAGATGATACGCTGTCTCACGCTTCTCGGATCGCGCGCGGTCGCTCCTTTGTTTTTCTGTGTCCGCTGTGGCACAGATTCCTCGCGAGCAGAATATATCCCTCACTCCCGAGCCCAGATTAGCTAGCTGAGCCTCATCGTGTGACGAACCAAGTCGCTTAATCCACGACTTCACACTCGCGCACTTCGAATTGTATTCCTGGCATTGGATGCAGAAAGCACTAAGTTACGTAAAAAGGTATCCCAAAAATCACGGTGTCGGGATAACATGCCAGGAAGGCAATAAACACCGTTCTACGGGTACTGACTCATTAAATTGTCAGTAAGGGAGCGTGCATAAACCACATAGCTCCAATTTGGCCTCCTGTGAACCCCCCCTCCTCCCCCACGTAGCCCTACGTGGCTTGTGGCTTTTGCCTACCCCTCCTCCCCCCCCCCCCCCTCACGTAGCACGTAGCTTTCTTCCGTTTTGATTCCAGAAGCCATTTTGTACTGTTTTCTCTTGTCAGACTATTGTAAATTACATACGGAGATAATTAACTGAGGGAAATAAATACTCACATGCTGTTGTGAGTTCAGTTCCTCATTTTAACTGTGAAAAATGTTACGGAAGGAAAGTTACGTGGCCTGACTCGGAAACCCCCCCCCCCCCCCTCTCCCCACGTAGCCCAGCGTAGCCTTCCAGCTAACCCCTCCTCCCTCTGGACTGAGCCACGTAGTTTGTGCACGGTCCCTAATTATGAATCGTTTCCTTGCAACCGTTGGTGTAAAGTGTAAACAAACGATTGAAAAGAAGTAAAGCTCCTATTTTGTATGATAATAGATTTTAATTCGAACTTAAAAGACCGTAACACAAAATTATCAGCACAGTCTTTATGCACAGTGTATACTTTGCTCACTATTTAACATTGCAATTTCAAAATCTTTTGCGTACAATACATGAACAACCAGTAAAAGAAAATTTAACTATTTCTGAAGTTATGGATCTAGAGGAGACAGAAGAAGAGACAGAAAATTCCGACACCGACCGAACTAGTGTTGGTAGTGCTGATACTATTGAATGTGGTACTGACATAGAGGATGAATAAAATTATGTTACCTGTACAGATACATTTATGAATCATTATGTGAGACATTATAAGATTCAGTAAGACTTAAAACACACTTGTAAAATGGAAATTCCTTAAATAAAACTATAATTTATCAAATATATTGTTTTCTGAAAAAAAAATTAGAAAAAAAACACGGGTGCTAGGTTTTTTTTCATGTTTTTTTCATGTTTTTTTTCACAAAGCTGAAAAAAAAAACATTTTTTTTTTCAGTTTGCAACACTAGTTCTACCACTAAACCTATGTAATGAAAAGAAAAAACGGGAACTGCACCACTTTCGCAACCTGCCAGAAACTGGTACTAACCTGTTGAAATTTACATCAGTCGCTTCGTCAACATGTCCTCATCACGTTTTGCGATCATACATTGCGGAAAAGTCGCTAGAAATCTAATTAAAAACGCCGAGATATGAAAGGCTGAGCAACTGCTAAATGCTTTCAGCACTGCTAAAATCATTTATATTATTACTATAAGGTATTTTTTTGTCACAAGCCTGTATCTTCCTTCATACTTAAACAAAATCAATGAATGAGGTGTCATTTTAAAGATTATGGTCTCCACTTTGGTCACATCATATTTTAAGAAATGAAGTTTTCGGAATTCGACCCTTAAAGGGAGAATTTGTCAATATTTCTAAAATGCTTTTTTTGTGTTACGAGTCATTTATCTCCCTGGATACCTATCTGAAATTGTTTAATGAAGCATCATTTTAAAGATTAAGATCTCCGCTTTAGTGACGTCATAAATTAAGACAGAAATTTATCGGAATTTGACCCTTAAAGGGCAAAAGTATGAATATTTTTGCAATTCGTTTTTGTGTCACGAGCGATTTATCTCCCTTAATATCTAACCGATATAGATAAATGAGGTGTCAAATTAAAGACTAAGGTCTCCGCCGTGGTAACATTATATTTAAGTAAAGGAATTTTTCATAATTCGACCCTAAATGTCAATTTTTCTAAAATGCGTTTTTTGTATCTCGAGTCATTTATCTCCGTGGATATCAAACCAAAATCGATAAATGAAGTAGGATTATAAGGAGTAATGTCCCAGCTTTGTGACATCATATTTTAGGAAAGAATGTTTTTGGAATTCAACCCTTAAAGGGAAAAAGTATCAATTTTTCTATAACGCATTTTTGTGTCACGAGCGATTTATCTCCGTTAACATTTAACCGACATAGATAAATAATGTATCTTATTAAAGAATGATGTCTCCGCCGTGGTAACATTATATTTTGAGAAAGGAATTTTTCGTAATTCGACCATTAAAGGGCAAAAATGTCAATTTTCATAAAATGCGTTTTTTGTGTCTCGAGCCATATATCTCCCTGGATATCTATCAAAAATCGATAAATCAATTAAGATTATGAGGAATAATGTCTCAGCTTTGGTGACATCATATTTTAAGAAAGAATTTTTTGGAATTCAACCCTTCAAGGGAAAAAGTATAAATGGTTCTACAACGCATTTTTGTGTCACGAGCTATTTATCTCCCTTGGTATCTAACCGATATAGATAAATGAGGTATCATATTAAAGACTAAGTTCTCCGCCGTGGTATCATTACATTTTAAGAAAGGAATCTTTTGTAATTCGATCTTTAAATGGCAAAAATTTTAATTTTTCTAATTCGTTTTTTGAGTGTCGAACCATTTATCTTCCTGGATTTTTAACCAAAATCGATAAATGAAGTAGGAGTATGAAGAATAATGACTCAGCTTTGGTTACATCATATTCAACCTCACTATTCATCGCATTTTATTCGCGAAATTTTCGCACGGGTCGTCTAGTAACATAAAAATACCTCAGACTTCCACGGCCATATTTGTTCATGATTAATACCGGGCATGAAATAAAATTTGAAGAAACGAGGCTACTGTGGAGAGAAGACCAGTGGTGGGCCCGACGGGTGAAAGAGGCAGCAGAAATTTTAAAAAACACCAACAACATCAACGAAGATAGCGGCCTCTTACTCTGCGATGCTTGGCGCTCGTTGCTATGTCAACATAAACAGTATCTCTGACGAAGGCTGGAGGATACCAGCCGAAAGCTTAGGTAATGAAATAAACAACGCGGCATAACCCGAAAGTCAATTAATCATGAACATATAAATTACAGGTACAGGAATCATTTCAACCTAAACAGTTTAGTTTTGTCTTAGAAATCGTGGTTAGGTTGAAAAACGGCCTGGACCAAGTGTTAAAAAAATTACGAAAATTTGGCTATGGGGCATCCAACACGCAAAGGCGTATTTGTTTACATTTGAAGCAATCGATTATCTCTGGTTGCTCATTGCTATGTAAAATGGCGGTCATCACCGTATTACAACTCGGATAAATATTGTGTGTTTGTCAATTTTGTGCGACCTTTTACAAAGGAGTAGAGTTGAAAAGGCATGAAAACATTTCAACAGAGGATTAAATCAACATTTTAAGATACTGTCACTGGTTTTTCAACGTTGGCGGCATGTAGCGACTGTTCGTTATGTCATATTTCGGCATTTTTAATTAAATTCCGGACAACTTTTCAGGAATGTATGATCGCAAAACGTGAAGAGAACATGTTGACGAAGCGACTGATATAAATTTCAACAGGTTAGTATCAGTTTCTGGCAGGTTCCGAAAAAACAATGCAACATGTTAAAAAATAACAACAAACTAAAGCCGGAAGGTTTAGCTGTGGAGACTATACAGGGTGTTACTAAAAGGTACGGCCAAACTTTCAGGAAACATTCCTCACACACAAACAAAGAAAATATGTTATGTGGACATGTGTCCGGAAACGCTTACTTTCCATGTTAGAGCTCATATTGTGGACGGCTGTGATACAATACGCCATTCTCCAGGGCTGCATCAGCGCATCAGGGATTCCATGCGACGGAGGGGGGATGCATGTATCCTCGCTAACGGAGGACATTTTGAACATTTCCTGTAACAAAGTGTTTGAAGTCACGCTGGTACGTTCTGTTGCTGTGTGTTTCCATTCCATGTTTAATGTGATTTGAAGAGAAGTAATAAAATGTGCTCTAACATGGAAAGTAAGCGTTTCCGGACACATGTCCACATAACATATTTTCTTTGTTTGTGTGTGAGGAATGTTTCCTGAAAGTTTGGCCGTACCTTTTTGTAACTCCCTGTATACCACTACTAGATTTTTGTTTGTGGTTTAAAATTATGCACTTTCTGGGGATATCCTTTGTCAATACTGTTTCCAAATTTTTCAACGGATCATGCACAAACTGACTGCGAAAGAAACAAAGCTTGAGTCACCAATGTAAAATCACACAGACATCCTTCACTGTGTCACAGTTCGGTTAGTTTTCAAAATTTCTTCACAAAATATGTTGAAAATCCTGAAAAGAATATCCTACGTCTTTCACGATGATACGTAGTATTTTCTTACCAAATTTAATCAAGATCGGTCAAAACGTAACAATCAGAGAGACAGAATTACTTTCGCATATATAATATTACTTGCGTAGATTCATTGTTCGCGCGTGTGTTTTGACAAGCTGTAGCGACTCCGGTCACTGCAACCAAACAGCGATCAGTGTGTCGCGGTTTCAAATCCCGCTGCTTGGTTCATATGAGATAGCTACATATACGACCACTCGAACTTACTTTACTAAAACCCACAACCTTTCTCGCTTCTCAGGAGCATCTTCTTGTTATGTGTGTTCATTAATAGAGCTCAGCGTTTTAAAAGCTGTCTTGGCTGGTAGCGGAGCCGTGACGGTGTCCGGCGCCTGACCGGGGGTAGCGGGTTCGATTCCTGCTGGGAGGAGAGGCGTTGCTACACAGTTCCAAATCGTGTTTCAGGGTGCTGCGTTAAACCTCTCCGCAGTGCGTATGGAGTGACGGCATTCCACACTGTTGACTGCGATCCGTGCGTAGAATGGGGAAGTTAATCCTGCGGTCCTTTCGGAATAGTAGGCTTCAATGGACCTGCACCGGAATTAGCCCATTCCTTTATTCCATCTTTCATACGTTCACATCACAAAACAAAACACTACATTAAACATAGACTCGTCGCTATTTTTCGGTCAAAAGTGGGTATATGATATCATTCTTATCAGAGGGAATCTTTTTTTTTTTTTTTTAAACTGCTTTACGTCTATCAACAGCGAGCTCTTTAGAGACGAGAAAGGATGGGGGGTGTAACGATTCGCTAAGCTCCCCGTTACATATCACTTTTTATTGTATATAAAGTAAAGGATTAGAATATTTTTCCATTTCTTGGGATGTCAACTGTATTTTCGAAAGATGCGCATGAAAGGGTGAAAGGCAAGGATTTTACGCTTCAGTGAAGGGCAGTCTGGCTGGCGCCTTTTTGGCAGAATGGTAAGAAGATTAGGGATTTCTGTCGGGCAGGCCGTAAACAGAATTCCTTCCTCCCGAAGGAGACATCGGCTTTCGAGGATTGCCGAAACTTAACGTGGCCAAGAGAAGCCACAGAATCACATGACGTCAGATAGTCAGCCAATCACAGGGAACATACTACTAAGATTCGGGGAATTTTATGTTCTATGTCGTCTTCGAGCCACAAGAGGCGGGGTTAGAGTTTACCTCCGTGGCGGCAGAAAAGGACGAGTGTACTTCCTTCCAGTCGGGAGGGCAGCCAAGATCACGTCCATTCCGGAGCCTAGACGAGTCACTGGCGACTTGGGGTCCATGTGTGCTGGGCTGACTTGTGTCCTGGAGACCATCTGAGGCGCACTTCTAACTTGCGACTTGCCGCGTACTGCTGGCGTGGCCAGTTACGACGATCGACCAGGTGAGTAGTAGGAGACTGTCTTTCCTGGAACACCCGTGACGTCACAAGATGGCCGCCCGGAGGAGACTGTCTTTCCTGGAACACCCGTGACGTCACAAGATGGCCGCCCGGAGGAGGTTGTCTTAGCTGGAACACCTGTGACGTCACAAGATGGCCGCTCCCCGTTGGTGTGACCAAGATGGCCGCCGTTAGTTCACAGATCGGCCGCACAGATGGCACCATCTCCCAAGGGCTTAATTTCTAGTTCATTTGGTGGCGGCTAGATGGCGTTCGGTGGCATTATTTCCGGCGCGCTTTGCGAAATGTGTACACTGTTATCTCTGTTTACTAAGCGTGACGAAATATGTATTCCTAGCGTCCTGTTAAGCAAGCACTGAACATCTTGGCTACTATCGACACACAGTAAAATATTTTGTATCGTGAAAAATACTTAGGCGATTTTTTTACGTGAACAGACATCGGTAGCGTAGGGGTTAGAGTGCCGAAGGTCGCCGGTTCGAGTCCGGCCGCGGTGTTTTAGCCGTTCCAACTCGTCAATTTCAAAATTTTAGTTTCCATACCTAGAGAGGATACCTGCCTTGAATAAAAAAGCATAAATGTTTCCTTTTAACGGGAAAAAAAAGCGTCATAAACTCCAAATATAAATTCTATGTATACCTGTTTTCATGAAATTATTTAGCGTTTTTGCCTCTCATTCGGGAGGACGGAGGTTCCAGGCATCCATGGTTTCCCAAAATCACTCCAAGTGAATGCCGGGGATGCTACCTTCAAAAGGCCATGGCCGAATTCCTTCCCGTCTCTAAAGACCTCGCTGTTAACATAAATTCCGTTCATCGAAGCAGGCAGACATTAAAAATTAATTCACCGACGAAGAGACGGGAAACAAACTCACTTTTTCATTATGAACAATATAATATAACTCACGAGTGTCACCTACAGTCCGTGTATTTTAAAGGATGTATTAAATTAGGGGTATTTATATTTTTATTTATATTTCTCGTGTCCAGGACATAACAAGTTGAAAAAACAAATAACATTAATTAATTAATATTAACTATAAACACAATTATATAGAATGTGACCAGAATTCCGCAATCTTGATTGGCCTTCTCGTTTGCCCTGTAAAGGTCGTCGATATTGCAGGTTTCAGGGAGATTCCTGCATATCAGAAGATGTTGTGGGTTCTGAAGCTCACCACATTCACATAGATCGTTGTCATTAGTGTACCCCCATTTTTTAAATATTATATTTACATCGGGACACTTCAGTTCTTAGTCTGTTTAGAGCCTTCCATATAGCATATGGCTGATTACATCCCGCAGCCGGTGCCTCTTTGATGTTCATCCACCAGGACAAATTTCAAAATTAGGGGTAATGAAATTGTGTGTCTGTGAATGTCATGTCCGTCCTGTTGGTGTGTCTAATTAGCTAGAATAAATTCATTCTCATGCAAATACTTAATAATAATGATGTGAGTAACTTCAGCACTCGGGAATTCGATCCGAGGGGGTGTGCTAGGCGAAAAGAAAACATTAAGTTCTCGCCCGTGTAAATCTACTTATATATCAGTTTCTCATTGCCACAACTATTTACCCACCCAAATTGAGTGTCCTTAGCTGTACTTTGTCTAAAATTCCAATCAATCCCTTGTGACACATCAGTGATTGGCACCTTTAACTGTATTTTACAGCACAGCACGTATGTTCCAGGAACGAAATACGTCTGTTAATCTTACTAATTTCGCCCCTCTCGAATCGAAGTACGCCAGTCCTATGTGATAAAAATCGAGTCAATGTAAGGCAGTGCTAAGCACAGAACATGCTGATTCGTCATAGAATGCCTGTGGCCGAGGTGTAGATATAGAAAATTTACCCACTTCCTTATAAAAGAAATCCAGTGCACTATTCCTAATTCTTTCACCAAGATCCACCCCTAGCCTCATCGCCAACATACGCCCAGCACTTCCTCAAACCTCCTTCTATTTTCCAATGATTCCCACTCAAACCCCTGATCAGTTACAGACAGGGTTACCTTCTGTTCGTGCGTTAAAGTAAACCAAAAATTCGCAGAGTCTTCTGCTAATCAGTAGCCAGGTACCAAAATGTCCATTTAAGGTCGTTCTACTGCAGTTTTCCAGGAAAATTCTCCCCTTTTCCAGGAAATTATTTTTCAATAAATCAGGACCCAGGGGAGTTCTCCATTCGGTTTAAAATGTTCCCATCTAACGCCAACCTTCGGATTCAGGACCAAGTGTGACATTTGTTTATAATTGCATGCTTCATCCAACTAACCACGATAAAAGTGACATAATGCCCTTAGCTAACTTGGTCATCAAACAGACATCATAACTCACATTTTCATAGAAGACCCCCACACATCGACAAGTATCCTAAACGTCACAATAGGTGCAGACACTAGTTCTATTGCGCCGAAGATAGTACCCACGCTTGAATTGTCGTAAATTGTTAGATCAAAGTGGGTGTTTGGATATTTTATCCACTCAGGCCTCATCATCTAAAGTCTAATGCCAGATTGTGGTAATTGCCAACTTAGGCTCCATACACCACTCAGAATTATTCTGCCAATATCCATTCTAACAGCATTATACACCACATACAGCCCCTGACACTCTTCCAATCTCCCAATGACATCCAGTCCAGTTCCTTTATTAAGGCACTTGCTGAATATTTTCCACTAATAAATCTAGCTGCTATATTTTGCATCTTGCATTTGATGTACAAAAAATGTGGTCTCCATACTACACTTATATATACAAGAAATGGTCTGACTGTGGGTTTGTACCCAAGTCCTTCGCTTCTCTGGTACATACTCTCATCACCCTCTCTGTTAAACCGAGCGTGGTGGTGTAACGGATAGCGTTCTGGCCTCGCATTCGGGAGGACGGCGGTTCGAATCCCCCGTCCGGGCATCCAGATTTGGGTTTTCCATGGTTTCCCCAAATCACTCCAGGTGAATGCCGGGATGCTTCCTTCAAAAGGCCATGGCCGAATTCCTTCCCATTCCTTGCCCCCATCCTTTCCCGTCTCTAAAGACCACGTTGTTAAAAAGGGACGTTAAACTGTTAAAAAAACCTCTGTGTTAAATGATTTTTGTGTAGTGAAAAACGTGAGAAACACAATTCGTATGCCAACACAAACGGCAGTAAACTGTAAAGAGTACAGTGAAATGGGAGATTGCCTAAGCCCTGAAGCAATGGGTAGAAGCACACGTTGATGGTGAGCATAATTCTATAACCATATATTTTAGACTCAAATTAACAGAGGAAGTAGACACACGCACACACTTGTACATGCATACAGCGAGGTCGATAGAAAAACCAGCACCAAGATAGAACTCCCACAGAGGAAGAAGACACACACATACACACACACACGCGCACGCACACACTTGTACATGCATACAGCGAGGTCAATAGAACTAACAGCAAGCATCATGAAAACGATGAAGTGGGGCAGAATTGTCGTTACCACTGATTAACTGGGCAGAACTATCGTTAAAAAAAATCATCAGACAGACGAGTTTAAGTCAGGTATCACAATACTTACACTTACATGCACAAAGAGAGACGCAGATATACATGTACAAGTCTACAGAAAGTTCAGGACGACTACCTGCACCAATCATGGAAACAAAAAAAAAGTGATGTAGTACTTTCTTGCCCCCATGACTGGCTGAAAAACAGAACTCTCCTTACATATCATCTGCCTGGCGAGATAGAGGGTGTGCAAAAGATGGCATGTTTTCACCATACACCTAAGTATTTACATCATAAATAGTGTTCATCACACACAATTGATTACATTTACCATCAATACGTTTCCCCCATACTGCAACCCTATCTGCCATTCATTAAGAGTGCCCCAGGTACCATGAGTTACAATAGACATTTGACTATCACCAGATACCAGAACCCCTCATATTCATACTAGGTCTCAACCACAAATCCATACGTATCCATGCACAAGCTCAAAGAAACAGGAACAGCAAATCATACATCCAGATAAATGAGTTTAAGGAAGGTATCACCATACTTACGCACACAGACACATATATCCATGCCTTCAGCGAGCAAGACACAACAACCAGCCCCAATCATGGCGACGAAAAAGTGAGGTAGAACCCCCATGGCTCATAACTGACCAAAAAATAATCAGTAACATATGTTCCAGGCACCATACTCTTCACATCAACATCATCTCATTTATTTCACACTACAGACCTCACTATCATCCAGTATCATGGTACAAAACTGTTCACATCAGCACCAACACGTCTATCCCACACCTAAGCTTTTTCTGCCATTCAGTAACATGTGCTCCCCATGTACCACGAGTAGCAGTAGACACTTGGTCATCAGACAGATATCATAACTCCCATATTCATACTAGGTCTCACCCACAAATCCATATGTCACCTCACACAAGCATAAGTGCAGGACAAACGAGATAAAGGAAGGTATCTCCATATTTACGCAAAAAAAAAAAACACACAGAGATAGAGACGCATACACACGTACATTTCCATGCCTATAGCGATCTCGACTCAACAACTAGCCCAATCATGGCAACGAAAAAGTGGAACAGAACACCCATGACTGACCAAAAATCATAGAAAGACACACATGTCAATGCATTCACACAGTTCCATTCATCACCACACATAACTGGAGGAAAGAGACTGAACATGCTAGATCCAAACTGAAGAGTTACAGGATGTGTGAAGTTTGAAATCACAGCCACATCTCGCCCACACCGCAACCCTTCCTGTCATTTAGTAATATGTGCCCCCATGTACCACGAGTAGCAGTAGACACTTGGTCATCAGACAGATATCATAACTCCCATATTCATACTAGGTCTCACCCACAAATCCATACGTCACCTCACACAAGCATAAGTGCAGGACAAACGAGATAAAGGAAGGTATCTCCATATTTACGCAAAAAAAAAAACACACAGAGATAGAGACGCATACACACGTACATTTCCATGCCTATAGCGATCTCGACTCAACAACTAGCCCAATCATGGCAACGAAAAAGTGGAACAGAACACCCATGACTGACCAAAAATCATAGAAAGACACACATGTCAATGCATTCACACAGTTCCATTCATCACCACACATAACTGGAGGAAAGAGACTGAACATGCTAGATCCAAACTGAAGAGTTACAGGATGTGTGAAGTTTGAAATCACAGCCACATCTCGCCCACACCGCAACCCTTCCTGTCATTTAGTAATATGTGCCCCCATGTACCACGAGTAGCAGTAGACACTTGGTCATCAGACAGATATCATAACTCCCATATTCATACTAGGTCTCACCCACAAATCCATACGTCACCTCACACAAGCATACATCCAGAAAAACGAGATAAAGGAAGGTATCACCACATTTACGCAAAAAAAAACCACACAGAGATAGAGACGCATACACACGTACATTTCCATGCCTACAGCGATCTCGACTCAACAACTAGCCCAATCATGGCAACGAAAAAGTGGTACAGAACACCCATGACTGACCAAAAATCATAGAAAGACACACACACACTCACATGTCAAAGCATTCACGCAGTTCCATTCATCGCCGTACATAACTGGAGGAAAGAGACTGAACATGCTAGATCCAAACTGAAGAGTTACAGGATGTGTGAAGTTTGAAATCACAGTCACATCTCTCCCACACCGCAACCCTTTCGGTCATTTAATAACATGTGACCCAGGTACCATGAGTTACAATAGACACTTATCTATCAGACGGGTATCATAACCTCCATATTCATACTAGGTCTCACCCACAAACCCATACGACTCCACACAAACATATGGGAGGAACAGCAATTCATACGTCCAGATAAATGAGTTTAAGGAAGGTATCACCATCCTTACGCATACAGACACAGAGAAAGACGCACACAGACACATATATCCATGCCTACAGCGAGCTCAACATAACAACCAGCCCAATCATGGCAAAGAAAAAGTGGGACAGAACCCCCATGGCTCAAGACTAACAAAAAAAAAAATCATCATTAACATGTGTTCCAAGTAACAAACTCCTCACATCAAAATCATATCATTTAACTCACACTACAGACCTCTCTGCCATTCAGTATCGTTGGTAATATGTACAAAGCTAATTTCATAAGTTACCACATACATACAAGTAATTGCAGGAAAGGGCCCCGACACACGACATCCACACTGAGGTGTTGCATGATAGGCAGATGATAGCATGTCTTTACAATACATCTCAGTGCTCACCACACATACTTGATTTTTAATGTGCCATCAGTATAGCTGGTGGCTGGAACTAAGCACTTGGCAATGTTAGGCCAAAAGTCATTTGTTAATAGCAGCTGAATCAAAGACAAATTTCAGGCGGGCGCGGCGGGAGGTGGCCACCCTTCCTCGCAGCGGACGCGTACATCGTGTTCTAGTAGGTCGGTATACCGGCGCATATTACCGCCTCGAGCGCAATGAAATTCCGGTCTTCAGTGCGGTCCTAAAAATGCGGTTACCGGTAGTAGGTCCCGGTCGGAAAATTCCGGTAAACCATCGCGGTCCGCGCTTTTAGACCGGCGTATTACGGTATTTCAGTCCGCAGTGGGGAAGGGTGGCCACCTCCCGCCGCGCCCGCCTGAAATTTGTCTTTGATTCAGCTGCTA
>JARYHS010007075.1:14765636-14846230 GCA_031002005.1 Vandiemenella viatica
AATGAGCCCTTTAAATGCTAGCAAACAAGTGTAGTTGTACTTTAAAAATCTCACAATTATTCTAATGCAAAGTATGTTACCAGTTATGATGATAGCAAACAGTAATGAATTTTTAATGGGTAGGGACGCCACGAATGATTAACCTGTCATTCGACAGATACACAGTCTAGCTCAGAGGTTTTATCAGATCAGAGCAAGGATCTTTATCTCAGATGCGCTTAAGGGTACAGTTTCAAGGGAGTTGCAGGCTGAATGGCTTCGTAGAAACACATTACCGTTCCACGGCAGGTAGCGCTGAGCGGAGATGACCACCTGGTCGATCGTCGTAACTGGCCACGCCAGCAGTACGCGGCAAGTCGCAAGTTAGAAGTGCGCCTCAGATGGTCTCCAGGACACAAGTCAGCCCAGCACACATGGACCCCAAGTCGCCAGTGACTCGTCTGGGCTCCGGAATGGACGTGATCTTGGCTGCCCTCCCGACTGGAAGGAAGTGTCCTCGTCCTTTTCTGCCGCCACGGAGGTAAACCCTAACTCCGCCTCTTGTGGCTCGAAGACGACATAGAACATAAAATTCCCCGAATCTTAGTACTATGTTCCCTGTGATTGGCTGACCATCATAGCCAAAATTTCGTAATTTTGTATCACTTGGTCCAGGCCGTTTTTCAACCTAACCACGATTTCTAAGACAAAACTAAACTGTTTAGGTTGAAATGATTCCTCTACCGGTAATTTTTATGTTCATGATTAATTGACTTTCGGGTTATGCCGCGTTGTTTATTTCATTACCTGAGCTTTCGGCTGGTATCCTACAGCCTTCGTCAGAGATACTGTTTATGTTGACATAGTAACGAGCACCAAGCATCGCAGAGTAAAAGGCCGCTACCTTCGTTGATGTTGTTGGTGTTTTTTAAAATTTCTGCTGCCTCTTTCACCCGTCGGGGTCACCACTGGTCTTCTCTCCACAGTAGCCTCGTTTCTTGAAATTTTATTTCATGTCTGGTATTAATCATGAACAAAGATGGCCGTGGAAGTCGGAGGAATTTTTATGTTGCTAGACGACCCGTGCGAAAATTTCGCGAAAAAATGCGATGAATGGTGAGGTTGAATATGATGTAACCAAAGCTGAGTCATTATTCTTCATACTCCTACTTCATTTATCGATTTTTGATAGATATCCAGGGAGATAAATGGCTAGGGATACAAAAAACGCATTTTAGGAAAATTGACATTTTTGCCCTTTAATGGTCGAATTACGAAAAATTCCTTTCTCAAAATATAATGTTACCACGGCGGAGACCTTATTCTTTAATATGATGCCTCATTTATCTATGTCGGTTAAATATTAAGGGAGATAAATAGCTCGTGACACAAAAATGCGTTATAGAAAAATTTATACTTTTTCCCATTAAGGGTTGAATTCCAAAAAATTCTTTCTTAAAATATGATGTCACCAAAGCTGAGACATTACTCCTTATAATCATACTTCATTTATAGATTTTGGTTTGATATCCAGGGAGATAAATGACTCGAGATACAAAAAACGCATTTTAGAAAAATTGACATTTCTGCCCTTAAAGGGTCGAATTATGAAAAATTCCTTTACTTAAATATAATGTTACCACGGCGGAGACCTTAGTCTTTAATTTGATACCTCATTTATCTATATCGGTTAGATATTAAGGGAGATAAATCGCTCGTGACACAAAAACGAATTGCAATAATATTAATACTTTTGCCCTTTAAGGGTCAAATTCCGAAAAATTTCTGTCTTAATTTATGACGTCACTAAAGCAGAGATCTTAATCTTTAAAATGGTATTTCATAAAACCATTTCGGATAGGTATCCAGGGAGATAGATGACTCGTAACACAGAAAACAGCATTTTAGAAATATTGACATTTTTGCCCTTTAAGGGTCGAATTCCGAAAACTTCATTTCTTAAAATATGATGTGACCAAAGTGAAGACCATAAGCTTTAAAATGACACCTCATTCATTGATTTTGGTTAAGTATGAAGGAAGATACAGGCTTGTGACAAAAAAATACCTTATAGTAATAATATAAATGATTTTAGCAGTGCTGAAAGCATTTAGCAGTTGCTCAGCCTTTCATATTTCGGCATTTTAAATTAAATTTCTAGCCACTTTTCCGCAATGTGTGATTGCAAAACGTGAAGAGGACATGTTGACGAAGCGACTGATGTAAATTTCAACAGGTTAGTACCAGTTTCTGGCAGGTTGCGAAAGTGGTGCAGTTCCCGTTTTTTCATTTCATTTCATAGGTTTAGTGGTAGAACGGTGTTTATTGGCTTCCTGGTATGTTATACCGACGCCGTGATTTTTGGGATACCTTTTTACGTAACTTAGTGCTTTCTGCTTCCAATACAGCAATCCAATTCAAAGTGCACGCGTATGAAGTCGTGGATTAAGCGACTTGGTTCGTCCCACGATGAGGCTCGGCTAATCAGGGCTCGGGAGTGGGGGATGTATTCTGCACGCGAGGAATCTGTGCCACTGCGGACACAGAAAAACAAAGGAGCGACCGCGCGCGACCGGAGAAGCGTGGGACAGCGTATGATCTCTGGTGGCAGGGGGGGGGGAGCGGAGTCAGGCAATTATACGCCGAGGGAGTCCGTGCGATGGACAGCTACAGTTTGAAGCCATAAAATGTGGACATCTACGTGTACCATCAGGAAATCAATCAGATACCTTCACAGACACTGGCGGTCGTGAAATTGTCGAATCAATTAAGGAGCGTCCACAAACGACGTGGCTCCATCTTGGTCTCCAGTGAGCCTCCCCCCCCCCAACTAGTCTGACGTGGCTTTGGCCTCGATCCCTCCTTCCCCCCCCCCCCAACTCCTACCCCGCGTGGCACGTAGCTTTCATCCCTATTGATTTACTGAAATGCATCGTATATCAATAATGTACACTCTTTGACAATAAATTTGGCCGCCGCTGAAAAGTTCTATCACTCATATTTTGCACAATCTGACATCAATGTCATCCTAAGCAAAAGTAACGCAATACTGGCTTACCAGTATTACGTTACTTTTTCCAGGGATGACATTGATGTCGTATTTTGAGGAATTGTAATGCTCAAACAAAGGAGATAGCGTATAAAACACCAGTGCGTCCGCATCTGGATTACTGTTGTGGGGTTTGGGATCCGTATCGCAAGGTTCTGATTGACTCAGTAGAGAGGGTGCAGAGGAGAGCCGCTAGATTCGTGACTTGTTGTTACAGCCCTTATGAAAGCGTCACAGAATTGATACATAGATTGGGCTGGTATAGTTTGGAAGACAGACGACGTAGCTTGCGTTCGAATTTATTGGAGAATATGCGAAAAAATTTAAATTTCGAGTGCATTGAAATACTTCTTCCGTCAACCTATTTAGGTCGCAATGACCGGAGGGCAGGGGCGTAGCTACTATGGGGCTAGGCGGTGCAGTGCACCGGGGCCCCTACGCTCAGGGGGCCCCTAAGCATACCTCAGAGGCCTTCACGGCAAACTGGCAATCTTTTATTTTTTTTTTATTTTTTTTTTAGCTCTCTGTCGTCGTCTAAGGGGGCCCCTGAGACACAGCAAGTCCCTTACTAAGGGCCCTCGCTGCTCAGGGGGGCCCCAACCACTGCTCAGGGGGTCTCTACGAAAAACACAAAACACAGAAAGGTGAGCCCATCTGGCCTGAGGGCCCAATTTTTTTTTTTTTTTTTCTTTTTTTTGCACCGGGGCCCTTGTTGACCTAGCTACGCCACTACCGGAGGGATAAGATTAGAGAAATAAGATGCCGTACTGATACTTATATGTATTCCTTCTTTCCTCGCACTATTCGGGATTGGAATGGGCGGGTTTAGGATTGGTGCTTAGCACCCTCTGCCACCCACAATGTTTGTGATTTGCAGAGTATGAATGTAGATGTAGATGTAGATGTCAGAGTGTGCAAAATAAAAGTGATAGAACTTTTCAGCGGCGGCCAAATTTACTGTCAAAGTGTGCACACTTGTGACACGAATGAAACATGGTTCCACGTGGTAATTCAGAATGTGGTGGTTTTATTGGTCGTGTATAACATGCGTCTGGGCGGCTGTCCTGCAGAATAAGCGTGAATATTCCAGACGGTATATATGGCTGTTTGAATTTACTGAAATACATCGTGGGTCATCGTGTTTTCTCTTGTCAAAATATTGTAAATTACGTACGCAGATAATTAAATGACGGAAATAAATATTCACATACTGTTGTGTGTTCTGTACTGTATTTTAACTGTGACCACTAATAAGGGACCGTGCACAAACTACGTGGCTCGGGCCAGGGGGGGGGGGGTGGCTGGAAGGCTACGCTGGGCTACGTGGGGGGAGGGGGGGTTCCGAGCCAGGCCACGTAGCTTTCCTTTCATTATATTTTTCACAGTTAAAATGAGGAACAGAACTCACAACAGCATGTGTACATTTATTTCCCTCAGTTAATTATCTCCGCATGTAATTTACAATAGTCTGACAAGAGAAAACAGTACAAAATGTCTTCTGGAATCAAAAAGGAAAAAAAAAATCTACGTGCTACGTGGGGAGGGGGGGATAGAGGCAAAAGCAAAGTAGGGCTACGTGGGGGGGTTCACAGAAGTCCAAAATGGAGTAACGTGGTTTATACACGCTCCCTAAGAATGAAAAGCTACGTGGCTTGGCTTGGAACCTCCCACCCCCACGTAGCTTTATACCGAACCTCTCCCCCCCCCCTAGATGTAGTCGCGTAGTTTATGCACGCTCCCTTATCTGTACAGTCAAGACTATTTTGACCGCTGACTGGTATCTTCGAATGGAAGCAATAAAGCGTACAAACGTCGTCAATTTTAAATTCAGTAATGTCTGGAACAAACTCAGCGTTTTTTTTTTTTTTTTTTTTTTTTTCTAATTCCGTCATAATTAGAGTAGACACTACTTTCGTTACAAAAAATCCTGCATCTAAACACAGATTATCTCTCGACAGTTGACATGTTAAATATTCTCTGAAAATCTATAAATTCGATGTCAGTCTGACTTTGTATTTTTTGTATTTTGAGGTCATTATAGGAATAAATTCGTTCTGGCCTCGCGTTCGGGAGGACGGCGGTTCGAATCCCCGTCCGGGCATCCAGATTTGGGTTTTCCATGGTTTCCCCAAATCACTCCAGGTGAATGCCGGGATGCTTCCTTCAAAAGGCCATGGCCGAATTCCTTCCCATTCCTTGCCCCCCATCCTTTCCCGTCTCTAAAGACCTAATTGTTATAGGAGACGTTAAGCAGTTTAAAAAAAAAAAGGAATAAATTGACTGGCTGCAAGGAAGAGGAATGAATTCGGCAACAGCATTTTAAAGGAACCATATCCGCATTCGCTTGAAGCGATTTGGGGAGCGTGCGGAAAACCTAAATCTGCACGGCTGCACCGGGATTCGAACCCGCGGTCTCCTGAATGCGAGGCCACAGCGTTACCACTCACCCACCACACCAGTTGTCTAACTATTCCGATCAAATATTAATTTTCCCTCAATCTCCCACTAAAGGAATTATACCTCAAATACGGGCCAAACTGTGAATGAAACAAAAAAAAAAAAAAAAAAAAGTATTAAAATGTGTTGGAGTAGTTTTTAAGTAGTTCCATTCTGTAAGTTTCACTACGGCGTGACGGTGTATATACAGGGTGTTACAAAAAGGTACGGCCAAACTTCCAGGAAGCATTCCGCACACACAAACAAAGAAAATATGTTATGTGGACATGTGTCCGGAAACGCTTACTTTCCATGTTAGAGCTCATATTGTGGACGGCTGTGATACAATACGCCATTCTCCAGGGCTGCATCAGCGCATCAGGGATTCCATGCGACGGAGGGTGGATGCATGTATCCTCGCTAACGGAGGACATTTTGAACATTTCCTGTAACAGTGTTTGAAGTCACGCTGGTACGTTCTGTTGCTGTGTGTTTCCATTCCATGTTTAATGTGATTTGAAGAGAAGTAATAAAATGAGCTCTAACATGGAAAGTAAGCGTTTCCGGACACATGTCCACATCACATATTTTCTTTGTTTGTGTGTGAGGAATGTTTCCTGAAAGTTTGGCCGTACCTTTTTGTAACACCCTGTATACTAATGACCCAAAACATTATGACTACCTGCTTAATGGCGTGTTGGAACGGAAGCGGTTGGAACGGACAATGCACTTTCACACGCACAGACTAATGTCATTAATAAACGATGAATTTTGTGATTGTATTAAAAGCGAATACTACCAACCAGTTGACGCAATTAACTCGCCAACAATGCTATGTAACTTTCAAAGATTCCGAGACTTCAGGCTACCAACTATAAAATCAATTACGGTGAAATAACACCGTTACTAGTCACCTGTTATACGGTAAAACGGTTGAAATCTACTATACAAGTTTCTTTAACAATACGTGGAACATCCTGGAATGAACTGAAGAAGGTAAAACCCCTAGTAGAGGTCAAAGGCCACAGTAGATTTAGTTCGTGGAAGGGAGAGGTGGAGGGTTATTTGTAGCGAGTCTAGAAAGTCTGATAAGATAACGGAGAAGCCTGAATCTGATCTGACTGGTTAATTGTGCTGATTAACGCTTGGAGTCGTGACAGAGTCAGAGATGACGTAAATTAGACGCTCGTGTGGGAACGCGCTCTGCGGCTGTTTACGAGATCACCGCGACTTGACCTCCTCAACATAAATCTCTGGTGGCGACAGCGCTGCCATCTGCCGCCGGCTCACCGGACTGTCCACGCCGCGTTAATTGTTGCGCGCACGCCAGCACGGAGACGAGGCGGGCGCACACGTTACGAGCTGATAATTCAAAAATCATATATATATATGATCTCGAAAAGTTTTTTTTTTTTTTTTTTTTTTTGGTATCCAGCCACCTTCACACGAAATTGAAATCTATTATTGAGGTATCATTTTCAACATTAAGGTCTCCGGTTTGGTAAAATCTTAAATTAAGTAAGGACATTATCGGAAATCAACAATTAAAGGGCGAAAGTATTTACTACCAAGGTCACGCGTATGAGGCAGTTCAATAAGGATTTGTCGGTTTCGTAGTTAAGCAACACTGAAAAAATAAATCGGAGAGCACTGCGGTCAAGTTATCATGTTTGTCGGTTTCCGCTAGATAGCAACACGATAAATCACAGAGATATCAATAACCTGTATGTGATTTCTACTTTTCAGATATTTTTTTTTAAATACTAATGTTGTTTCTAGTACTACACTTGAGTATTTATCACACTAACTGTATATTAAACGAACAGTACGTAAATTACTGTTTATAAGTTACCTTTCTCTTAGATAAAAGATTCTAATCTAGCTAAAATGTATAAACTAAGGACGATGAAGTGTTGTGTGGATTAATGTTGGCAGATGTAATGGGATTACAAGACTGGACAGCTACAGGTTGATATGGACAGGACAAGAGTCAGGTTATTAGGTACACAAATAAAAAACTGAAGGTTGCTTGTGATTATGGGGTGGGGAAGCAATTTGTTGTTGAAAACTTGAAATGTAAATACTGTGACTTAACATTCGATAAGAAAGTCACTGTTGTAGGACACACGGGGCAGACGGGAGCGACAGGTTTCAAAATCCTTTGTTTGTTAGAAATGGTGATGGGATGTGCGAGAAAAGAGAGGTAATTGCATAGCAAATGTTTGTTCAGACTATCTACATCTTCATATATACTCTGCAATTCACAATATTGTGGGTGGCAGAGGGTGCTCAGCACCAAAGCTAATCTCTTTGCTGTGCATTCCAATCCCTAATCGTACGAGGGAAAAAAGAATTCATATAAGAATCAGTGCGGCACCTTATTTCTCTAATTTTATCTTTCCTGTCCTTCCGACTCAAATAGGTTGGTGGAAGAAGTATTTCACTACACTCAAAAGTGAAAGTGGGAGTACGCATGTTTACCAATAAGTTTAAACGAAACGTGTGTCGTCTATCTACCAGAGACTCCCAACGTAGTCTACTAATCAGTTCTGTGACGCTTTCATAAGGACTGTAGCAAACGGTCACGAATCCAGCGGCTCTTCTCTGTACTTTCTCTATACTTTCGATCGATCCCTTACGAAACGGGTCCCAAATGGCACAACAATAATCCAAATGTGGACGCACAAGAGATTTGTACGCTATCTCCTTTGTTTGTTCATTACAATTTTTCAAGATTCGACCTATGAATCGCAGCCTAGAATTAGCTCTACCTTAATGTCTAAGTCCCATTTCATGTTCCTTTGTACTGTTGTTCCCAAATATTTCATAGAATCGACAATATCAATAACTGTATTGTTTAACTCGTATTTCTGAACAATTGGATTCTTTTTTTTAGTTATGCTCATTGTCTTGATCTTTTTACAATTTAGCCACTCAGCGCACCATGCCAAAATAATATCCAGATCACGCTGAATTTCTAAGCAATCGGCCAAATTCCTTACTTCCCTATAAATAACGGCATCATCAGCAAACAATCTAAAAAGGCTTTTCACTTTGTCTCCGAGATCGTTTATAACAATTAAGAAAAGAGGTGGTCCTATTACACTTCCTTGAGGTACACCCGATGTAACATCTAGATTAGATTATTGGTTAAATATGGTGGTGTACTATGGTACACATATAATTGGTATCAAATACAGAAGTTTGAGGGTGTGCAAAGAATTTGTTTGCGAAAATTACGCAGAACACAATCAGTAACTGATATGATAAAGGAGGTGGGTTGCGACTCATTGGAGGGTGAAGAGAGTGCTGGAGATGAGGCCTGGATGGATTTGGTATCAAAATTAATAGAAAGGAAGAGATGACCATGACCACAAGCTGGCAACTGATCCGCGGAGTACTTTAGTTTTGTTCGTAGGGGAGTCAAGTGACGGGAAAATTTCAACGAATTACCTAAAATAGCGATGTAACCAAAATTAAAATTTGTACGAATGCGATAGTAGATGACGAAGGAAATTATCAGTATGGCCTCCGTTCCGTCGCAATCATACGATTAAAAAGCAAAATGATTTTTGAAGTAGCGACTTGGCAACATTGGAGCTGTACTGGCTTCATTGTGTAATATCTCTGAATGGAGGCGCCAGCGATGATGATCGAGGTCACCAGAGATGACTAAACGACCGCGCTGCCCTCTGTGAAGTCAACAGACGCCGTAAATCACGATGACGCAAGAGCGTAGGGGAGGGAGAGGGTCAGTGCTGCCAACTTGGCGCAGTGACACATCGCGGGGTCAGAGTTTGGCTGAAGTATTGGAGACGAACGCGAGACCAGAGATCAAACTGGAATGGTTGCTTTCTGGCGAGGCAATTCTTGCTCGTTATCCCTTCTTTATAATTTGCATATCCTGTTTTGAGGACAGAATTTAATAAAGTTCTGAATGACTTGAAACCAAATAAGGCAGTTGGAATTGATGAGAACCCTGCAGAACTTCTTAAATCCCTAGGACAGGAAGGAATCGAAAGATTATTCAAGCTGATATCAAAAAGTTATGAAACAGGAGAAATTCCAACTGATTTTAATAAAAATATCATCTTCACAATTTCACAGAAAGCATACGCCGACAAATGTGAGAAATATCGCACCATTAGTCTAACATCACATGCTTCAAAATTACTGACCAGAATAATATACAGAAGGATGCAAAGGGTAGTAGAAGAGATAGTAAGTGAAGATCAGGTTGGGTTTAGGAAAAATCGCGGTACAAGGGAAGCAATTCTGTCTTTAAGATTAATACTTGAAGGGCGGATCAAGAAAAACAAAGATACTTTTATGGCATTTGTTGATTTAGAAAAAGCTTTTGATAATGTTAGGTGGGACAAGATTTTCAAAATTTTAAAGATGTCAGGTCTAAAGTATCGAGATAGAAGAATACTTTTTAAACTATATAAGAATCAATAGGCTATAATAAAAGTAGAGAATCACGAGAGACATGCATCAGTTAAAAAGGGTGTGAGACAAGGTTGTAGTCTATCCCCGTTAATATTCAACTTGTATGTAGAAGAAGCAATCAAAAAAAGTCAAAGAAAAAATTCCATGTGGCATAAGTTTTCAGGGAGAAAAAATCAGTATGCTACGATTTGCTGATGACATTGTCTTGTTAGCAGAGAGGGCTGAGGATATTGAGAAGTTATTGAATGGCATGAACAAAATACTGAAGGAAGATTTTGGACTGAATATAAATCAAAGCAAGTAAAAGTGATGAAATGTAGCAGAAATGATACCAATACTATTGGATTAAACATAAAAATAAGATTGGATGCAATAGGAGAAGTAAGAGAATTCTGTTGCTTGGGAAGTAAAATTACAACCGATGGCCGAAGCAGGAATGATGTTAAAAGGAGAATAGCACTAGCAAAAAGAGCCTTCATGAAAAAGAGAAACCTTTTAGTTTCAAATATTGATCTAGGGATTAGAAAGAACTTTTTAAAACTCTTTGTGTCGAGCACAGCACTTTATGGTAGCGAAACATGGACTTTACGAATACCAGAAATAAAGAAAATTGAAGCATTTGAAATGTGGTGCTACAGAAGAATGCTTAAAATTAAGTGGACAGAGAAAGCAAGAAATGAACGAGTTTTGGAAATAATGGGTGAGGAAAGAAGGTTATGGAAGAAGCTTACAGAAAGAAGAGACATGTTGGTAGGTCATATTTTGAGACATGCTTGGTTGGTTAATTTTGTAGTGGAGGGAACAGTCGAAGGTAAGAACTGTAGAGGTAGACAGAGATTAGAATATATGAAGCAGATAATTGAGGAAGTGGGCTGTAAGGGGTATGTAGAAATGAAGAGGTTAGCACAGGATAGGAAGGGATGGAGGATTGCATCAAACCAGTCGAAAGACTGACGACAGTAAATAATAATAATAATAATAATAATTCGCATCGTAATGTTCGAGAAACACAAAAATTTGTTGAATACCAAAATTCTCACATGATGGCGTTGTTGTATTTGGAATCAACTTAATTTTATTGAACGTTAATCCCTTTGCATTTTGCATATGGGCGATAACTTATCGTCATTTTTAAATTCACGGAATAATCACAATAAAAATGGTGAATGTGAGATTTTTTTTTGCATGTATTCTTGTCAGTTGTTTTTAGGTGAGTGTTTTCTGCCACTAGCACACACGAAATGGAAAGATACGGCAACTCGATTAGTTAGAAGTTATTTGTCGATAATCTCGATCAAAAAGCTTATCGATACGTTGAAGTCAAAGTTGTTTGGCAAGTGCGTTGATAAGCAATACCATTAAATATACTGAAAATGCTCGATGATAGCTCAGTTTATCATGAAAATTTGTTCTGGAGGATAGATGTCAGGGTATGGATTGAGCGATACTGCACCTGTACGCAGTGAGGCGCCACCGTCGATATTATTAATATATTTTTTTTTTTTTTTTTTTTTTTTTTTTTTTTTTTTTTTTTTTTTTTTTTTTTTTTGCAGAGTCTCGACTGGTTTGATGCAATCCTCCATCCCTTCCTATCCTGTGCTAACCTCTTCATCTCAAAATACCTCTTACAACCCACGTCCTCAATTATCTAATCTCTGTCTTCCTCTACAGTTCTTACCTTCGACTGTTCCTCCACTAACAAATTAACCAATCCAGCATGTCTCAAAATATGACCTACCAGCCTGTCTCTTCTTTCTGTAAGACTCTTCCACAAACTTCTTTCCTCACTCAACATTTCCAAAAATCGATCATATCATACTTTATCTGTCCATTTAATATCCAGCGTCTTTCTATGGCATCTTCTTTCTGGTATTGCTAAAGTCCATGCTTCGCTGCGAAAAAGTGTTGTGCTCCACACATAGAGTTTTAAAAAGTTTTTTTCTGAGTCCTATACTAATATTTAAAACTGAAAGGTTTCTCTTTTTCATGAAGGCTCTTTTTGCTAGTGCTATTCTGCTTTTAACATCATTCCTAATTTGGCCATCGGTTGTAATTTTAGTTCCTAAGTAGCAAAATAAACTAACTTCTTCTATCGCATACGATCCTATTTTTATATTTAATCTACAATTATTGTTATGATTTCTGCTACATTTCATGGAAAGGAATGGGTTTAGTTTAAAATGGAATTTCGTGCAATGCATTGTGTAGGCGTGGGTAATGAGGAAGGCTCCGATTATATGAAAACAGAATGTAAATGCCAAACTAGCCACACGCGATATCTGCCATTACGATTTGGAATAAAACCAGAAAATATTTTTTAGCCAAAAAACTCGCTGGAGTAATTGGAAACATGCAAGTATTATAAATAGGGTGCAAAGAAAGAGATGAAAAATTATAATAAACTTCTGAAATAAATAAAAATAAAATAAAAATTTGAAGTATGAGATTATACCTTAGTGTTTTAACAAGTTTATATTTTCTCTCGTATATTTTTTCCCTTTCTTTTAATTACATTTCGCATTTTGTAACTTATACAACTCATTCAAGTTATTTGTTACGAGATAATCCATTACGTTTGCATGAATTGAAAATGTGACGGTGAGTGAGAAATTTCATAAGTTGTTCATCTTTATTCAAATTCATAAAGGTTATTACGTTTTCAGTAACTAATTATTTATAATTTTTGCAAAAAAAATTATTTCATGGCGTTCAAATTTACTGCAATTTTACTGAAGTAATAAGATTAATTTTTAAAATTTTTAACATATCAGGGAATGTTGGTACGAATCGTAATAAGATAACAACGTAAAATTTGAAAAAAAAAAAAATAGGCGGTTTAATGGGAAGTCTGAAAAAATAATTTTTTAGGTAACGACAGTTTGTATCAAATAAAAACTGGCAACCATCGACTGTCAAGATGTTTGGGTGTTTTCTTGTTTGATGATTTCTACAATCGTTTAGAAAAAATATTCCCTCTTTTATTTTCTAAAATTTAGTTGCAATAATTGTTTCAAAATTTGCAATGAGTGGTGAGTAGGGTGAAATATTAACAAGTTTCATACTTGAGAAGTAAAGTTTTTTTACGCAAAAAATCAATATGTAGATGTAATTGAGAATTTCATTAATCAAACAGTATCACGCAGATATTGTTAACTAGTTAATATAAATATCTAAGAGATAGTTTCCTGAAACGAATATTGAACTCTATTAAAAATACATTTTACTGAATTTTAAAATAAGTTTTTGAAAACAAATGATTGAATTCAATTTAACAGATATGTACCGCTGAATGCTATTTCCATCACGGTTGTACTGTCCTAGCTTGGTTAAGCTTACTTAATAATCATCGATTTTAGCGAGAAAATATTAAAAATATTCATCTGTTCTCCCCATAAAGCCCATTTCATTCGATTTCTGCTCCCCCGTATCTGGCTGTATCTAGCGTATTCCCGTGTTAGTCACGCTACGGTATTATAGAACCTAAGCCTAATATATAGTACCTGTCACTGTAACAAAGTTTACAGCTTTGCGGTGTATGAGTTTTCTTGATAGTTATTTGTTTCAACCCAGATACTGAAAGGTGTTACGTTAATTTCAGTTTAATACAAACTTTTGCTTCTGTCGTCTTCCTTCCCACTATCATAACCACTGATTTTCTCGTCATTTCAGCTGATATATGTGTGAATGCTGAAGTACGTTTCCTATTGCTAGAAGAGACACCTACCTACTCGTCTACGAACAATAATCTTTCCTATAGGCTGGTATTTCGGAATTCACTGCACACTTTCGCATGCACAGCGATTAACAATGCGTAGGGCCTATATGACACAATTCTTAAACTGGGTGATTATAATACAACGTACCATATCTGTCAGCTTATATCTCCGCAAACAAACTGCTTACAACAGCAATGTGCAGCATTCGGGAGGATGGCGGTTCGAATCCCCGTCCGGGCATCCAGATTTGGGTTTACCATTTTATTTTTATTTTTATATCCTGGTACATAATAGCCCAGCACCTAGTTTCTATTCTGGGCCCATATTTCCAATATATTACAAGAGGTACATAAGATAAAATTATAGTTTCCAAATAATAGCTAAATATTGTTGAGGATGTAAAACTAGTTTGTAATGGGTTTACCATGGTTTCCTCAAATCACTCCAGGCGAATGCGGGGATGCTTCCTTAAAAAAAATACCCACAGTTCATATGCTGTGTTGTTTTAAAACATACAGCAAGATTTAAACTGCGGTTAATACAGGGTGTCCAGAAAAGGACTCCCTGATTTCAAAATTAAATATCTCGAAAACAAAGATCGATAGAGGAATGCAGTAAACGGTATGTTTATTGTGACAGCTGTAAGATGTGTATACAGCAGTGTGAAATAATAGTTACAAAAGCTGCTAACAGATGGCGCTGTACGCTGTACAGCTCATATCAGCATACATAAGTGAAATAATCGTATGAAAACAATCTTTGCAAACAATCACATCAACTCTTCCTTCGGTACGCTAACCTCCTTTCACGTTTCAATGGTGGAACTGATCGCCCTGAGCTTCGGATCACTATTTAGGCATTACGTATGGCGATTACAGCGCCATCTGTTAGCAGCTTTTGTAACTATTATTTCAAACTGCTGTATACACTTCTTACAGCTGTCACGATAAACATACCGTTTACTGCATTCCTCTATCGATCTTTGTTTTCGAGATATTTAATTTTGAAATCAGGGAGTCCTTTTCTGGACACCCTGTATTAACCGCAGTTAAAATCTTGCTGTATGTTTTAAAAACATCACAGCATTTGAACTGTGGGTATATCTGAATATCGTCACTACATAAGGAGCATCAATAAACCACGTAGCTTCATTTTGGCCTCCTGTGAACCTCCCCCCCCTCAGGTAGTCTAAGTGACTTTTGCCTCTGCCCCCTCTTCCCCTGATGTAGCACGTAGCTTTTTTGAATGTTGATTCCAGAAGACATTTTGTACTGTCTTCTATTGTCAGACTATTGTAATAATTAATTGATGGAAATAAACACTCACATGCTGTTGTGTGTTCTATACCTCATTTAATTTGTGACAAATAATATAAATGGAGAGCTACGTGGTTTGGCTCGGAAGCACCCCCCCCCCCCCTTGTAGTCACAGTGTTTTACAATTTCTCTCGACGAAGTAATCACGCCATATTTCAGACATTCTGCGACACATATACGACCAGAGATGCTACTGCGCGGAGTAGTTGCGGGGGTCTGCCGCGGGCGGCGCTGGAGTCGCGGCGAGTGCCCATCGGACATGGCGACCAATATGCGCGCTGATATGGGCCGCATCGGGGTTAAGTAGCCGAGAGCCAATCAGGGCCGCCCAAGTGCGTCACAGCCGGGCCACGTCTCGCTGTCCAGAGACAATATCGATACAACGAGTGTCCACCTCACCAACGATCCATACGCTGTCGACAGAGTATTAACAATGACACTAGGGGGCTTACGTGAGGTGTTATTCCGGAAATCCGGTGAGATTTGGTCGGAACGCTCCCCCCCCCCCCAAGCTGACTTCCGATTTTGACGGAAACCCTCCCCTTCTTCGAGACTGCATTTTTAGCTCTAATGTCCTTCGAGAATTTCAAAAGATCACGACCTACCCTCCTCCCCGTCGTGATAGTTGGTGAGATTTCGCCGGAGCAACCCCCCCTCCCCATTTCACCTCACGTAACGAATGCTTCTATACCCTATAGCAGTGTTTCTCAAAATTTTAACTCCACGTACCCCTATAAAATTGGACTGTTGATGATTGGAAACATCTTGCCTGGTTTGACGAGTCTCGTTTCCATTATTGTATCGAGCGAATCGACGTGTATGGGTATGGAGACAACCTCATGAATTCACGGACCCTGCATTTCAGCAGGGGAGTGTTCAAGCTGGTGGAGGCTCTGTAATGGTGTGGGGCGTGTGCAGTTGGAGTGACATGGGACCTCTGATAAGTCTAGGTGCGACTCTGACAGGTGACACGTACGTACGCATCCTGGCTGATCACCTGCATCCATTCATGTCTATTGTGCATTTTGAAGGACTTGGGCAATTCCAACAGGACAATGCGACACCCCACACGTCCAGAATTGCTACAGAGTGGCTCCAGGAACACTCCAGACATGAGCGTTATTGGTCATATCTGGGATGCATTGCAAAGTGCCGTTCAGAAGAGATCTCCACCCCCCTCGTACTCTTACAGCCCTACAGGATGCATGGTGTCAGTTCCCTCCAGCACTACTTCAGACATTAGTCGAGTCCATGCCACGTCGTGTTGCGGCACTTCTGTGTGCTCGCGGGGGCCCTACACGATATTAGGCAGGTGTACCAATTTCTTTGGCTCTTCAGACATTAGTCGAGTCCATGCCACGTCGTGTTGCGACACTTCTGCGTGCTCGCGGGGGCCCTACACGATATTAGGCAGGTGTACCAGCTTCTTTGGCTCTTCAGACATTAGTCGAGTCCATGCCACGTCGTGTTGCGACACTTCTGCATGCTCGCGGGGGCCCTACACGATATTAGGCAGGTGTACCAGTTTCTTTGGCTCTTCAGACATTAGTCGAGTCCATGCCACGTCGTGTTGCGACACTTCTGCGTGCTCGCGGGGGCCCTACACGATATTAGGCAGGTGTACCAGTTTCTTTGGCTCTTCAGACATTAGTCGAGTCCATGCCACGTCGTGTTGCGACACTTCTGCGTGCTCGCGGGGGCCCTACACGATATTAGGCAGGTGTACCAGTTTCTTTGGCTCTTCAGACATTAGTCGAGTCCATGCCACGTCGTGTTGCGACACTTCTGCGTGCTCGCGGGGGCCCTACACGATATTAGGCAGGGGTGCCAGTTTCTTTGGCTCTTCAGACATTAGTCGAGTCCATGCCACGTCGTGTTGCGGCACTTCTGCGTGCTCGCGGGGGCCCCACACGATATTAGGCAGGGGTGCCAGTTTCTTTGGCTCTTCAGACATTAGTCGAGTCCATGCCACGTCGTGTTGCGGCACTTCTGCGTGCTCGCGGGGGCCCTACACGATATTAGGCAGGGGTGCCAGTTTCTTTGGCTCTTCAGACATTAGTCGAGTCCATGCCACGTCGTGTTGCGGCACTTCTGCGTGCTCGCGGGGGCCCACACGATATTAGGCAGGTGTACCAGTTTCTTTGGCTCTTCAGACATTAGTCGAGTCCATGCCACGTCGTGTTGCGGCACTTCTGCGTGCTCGCGGGGGGCCCCACACGATATTAGGCAGGTGTACCAGATTCTTTGGCTCTTCAGACATTAGTCGAGTCCATGCCACGTCGTGTTGCGACACTTCTGCGTGCTCGCGGGGGCCCTACACGATATTAGGCAGGTGTACCAGTTTCTTTGGCTCTTCAGACATTAGTCGAGTCCATGCCACGTCGTGTTGCGGCACTTCTGCGTGCTCGCGGGGGCCCCACACGATATTAGGCAGGTGTACCAGTTTCTTTGGCTCTTCAGACATTAGTCGAGTCCATGCCACGTCGTGTTGCGGCACTTCTGCGTGCTCGCGGGGGCCCACACGATTTTAGGCAGGTGTACCAGTTTCTTTGGCTCTTCAGACATTAGTCGAGTCCATGCCACGTCGTGTTGCGGCACTTCTGCGTGCTCGCGGGGGCCCCACACGATATTAGGCAGGTGTACCAGTTTCTTTGGCTCTTCAGACATTAGTCGAGTCCATGCCACGTCGTGTTGCGGCACTTCTGCGAGCTCGTGGGGGCCCCACACGATATTAGGCAGGTGTACCAGTTTCATTGGCTCTTCAGACATTAGTCGAGTCCATGCCACGTCGTGTTGCGGCACTTCTGCGTGCTCGCGGGGGCCCTACACGATATTAGGCAGGTGTACCAGTTTCTTTGGCTCTTCAGACATTAGTCGAGTCCATGCCACGTCGTGTTGCGACACTTCTGCGTGCTCGCGGGGGCCCTACACGATATTAGGCAGGTGTACCAGTTTCTTTGGCTCTTCAGTGTTGCTATCTATAGGCCGCGACTTCGTACGCGTGGACTTGGAATTTTATTAGTAGAATCGGATAGAGAAATCGTTAAGTTACGTTAACACAAAGGGGACGATAACAAAGTCAAAATGCAGTGGTTAACAATATTTTGACTCCCTCCTCCCCTACTGTTCGACCTCGTAGTTTTTTTCAGAATTTTTTTAAGCTCACCTGTTTCCGAGATCGGTTATACCGGTAGTTTGTAGATTAACATCCTTCCGTCCATCAACGTACCGGTTGTTGTCAAAATTTCATGACAAAACAATGTTATTTATCCAGAAAAAAAGTATCCTATATTCTTCCTAATGAACTTCATCGAGATCGTTAAAACGTAACAGAGAGACACTCTGAGACTTTCGAATTTTTCTATTTTTTTTTTTTATTATTTTATTTTGCGGATGTGTGACATAATATACTCAGCATACATTAAAACATTTCTCTTTTTTTTCATTTTTCATTTAAAATTTATGTTAGAAGTGGAGCGGCAGGGACACAGTTCACCTCACTGTAGCGCCTGAGTTGGCGATACGCAACCCACCGCACACAGCAGTCACTTCGGTAGTGGCAACTCCAGGGGTTACGAGGAGCCGACTTTATGTAATTACGATTTAAACAATACTTTTGTGTCAAAAAATTCAAGATGATTAAATTCTTAAATCAAATATTGAATGGTTTATACAGATAAGTATTGTAAATTGCAAATACGTTCACGTTAATACGTCGTTATTCTCCTCGAAAAACGTTTGCTTCCTTATTTATAAAGTGATTAATAATTGCGACATCTATTTCTCCATGTGGACGACTGACGATGATAATTTCAGGGATTTGTTCTGCTATATTTTGATCTACGCAGTTTACTAAACTCGCACTTCGGTACACTGAAGACACAACTGTTATATGACACGTTGTTAGATCTTATTGTAATTTAGAAAGCTCAGTTCTGTTTTTAAAGGATTTTGTTATTTGACACAAAAATTAAAAATATGTAATAAGTCGCAACTGCCAGTGATATTGATTTTTGGTTCTTTTTTTTTTTAACTACCAAGACACTGAAAACTAATGTCGTTGAAGATGCTAGCAGGAAGTAACCGAAACGGGTTTGTTGTATTTGTAATTTATTGAGGGGAATTGACTAAAATTCCAAACAACATGAACAATTACTAACATTACTACTAGAGTGTAGTGTGTGATATTTATATCGGTTAAATTAAAAGAAATAAAATAATCAACCGAATTGGGCGCGTAGGATTTTATTTTTATTTTTTTAATTGTTGCTTTACATCTCGTCGACAGTTAAGGTCATTAGAGGGGGAATGGGACTGGGGACAAGGAACGGGACACCATGTAAAACCCAAATCTGGATGCCCGGACAGGGATTCGAACCGGCGCGTTCCCGAATGCGAGGCCAGAGCGTTAACAGTTCACCCACCACGCTCGGAGAATTGCCAGCAGGGCGTTCATCATTCATTTCAATTAACAGTAAAGGTAAAAATGAAGATTTAAGAATCAGCTTGGCCCGGAATAATGACTGCCATGTTCACGTACGACATTAGTGCTGACCATTGCGAGGAAAAAGTGTTATTACCATTAAAGGTACGCGCTCACTAGGGCGGGCCGCATCGCATCGCATCGGGTCGCATCGCATTGAGCGAAAATGCTGCAACGCACATCTCGACGCAGCGAGTCGCATTTCTTTTATTGTCACTGCCTTCGGTTCTCGACGATTATTCAGCCGCTTCTGCACCGCAAATGGACACATCAGACAAAGGGCTCTTATTTTTATATATTCATTGAAGAAGAAGAAAATTAAGCAGAAAAGGCAGTGGGTTTAATTTAAAAAGGAATTTTTCGCATTTCTTAGGCACATTAGATGACAAACTTGTTATAACAGTTCTACCGAATTGCGGTTCTCTTTAGTTTTAATGCAGAAAAATGAAAGTTTTTCATGGTTTTAATAGCTGTGTTATGTCGGTGTTATATAATAAGATAAATAAAGTAATACTAGCCACGTGCTGTATTCATAACCTTTTGACTAACGACATTTGAATTGGGTTGCAGAAGGTAAGAACGACAATGACAACATAGAAATTTCAATATTTGACTTACACAGGTTTCTAGGTTACATCAGAAATCATTAAGATTTGGAATAATTTCACAAAATATGTTTAAACAATTAGGTTAATTGGTAACACGAAGCTTTACAAGCGGCATTCAAAGAAAGTGATAGAAATTTATAATGCACATGTAAAATAAACAAAAAATAAAATACGAAACATGACATTATACCTGGTTGTTTTAACTAGTTTCCTATTTCCTTCCAAATATTTTTTTTATATATATTATATTTTGCGTCTTGTAAATTATAAAACTCTTTGAAAGTCATTACTAATGAGATGCAGTGGTCTTTATCCATTACGTGTTTAAGTTAAAACATACAAGCAAAGAACAGGTGAGCATGAGCTAGAAATTTTATAATTTTTTCATCTTTATTAAAGTTCTTAAAGTAATTAAATGTTCAGATTGTAATTACTTTTTTAAAAAAAAAATCATCCACCATCCTGCGTGCAAATATGCATCCAATTTTGTTGAAGTAATGCATTTAATTCACAGAAATAAGAACATACAAGTTACAAAAGTCAGTGCTGTTTGGAGCTCCTATCGCAAACCTGGTCGCGACTGAGCGCATCGAGGCGCACAGGCGGAAAAATACACCTAAGTAGGCGATCCGCCAATGCGACGCGACGCGGCCCACCCCGCCCCGACTCGACCCGCCTGTGGTGTGCGTTACCCCATTAGAATCAGTGTTAAGCGATTGATGACGCATTTCTGCGATGCGATGCGACGCGACGAGGCCCGCCCTAGTGAGCGCGGACCTTAAAGGGGAGCGTTTCGGTGGAGTCGTCGGCTCGCGAGCGCAGTTGCTTGCCCTGCCACTGGCGGCAGCACTCAGGCTAATGTCCAGACGGCGCATTGTTCCGGCGCGACTAATGCGGACGTTGACGCGGCGTGAAATGGCCGCGCGGCCGTCTTTTGTTATTGCGGGCGCCACAATGGCGACCCCGCCTGTGCAGACAATCCCGCGAAGCCCCTCCACAGGCGGAGTATCTTCACTGTCACTTTCTTTGCGGAAATAAGTGACGCGACCGCTCTCTGAGAAAACTTCGCTCGTCTGTCGCGAGGTTATCTATAACGCAAACAAAACCAGCTTTCCTAGTGCGAGTATAGGCGTTACGTAACGACTGTAGTGATTAATTCGACGAGGCAGCAGGCTACGCGGAAATGCAGTGATACCAACGTGACAGCTGATTTATTGCCTCGCGATTAGAGTAACCGTCTCCACTAACCACGCAAGAAATCTATATATATAAAGATGAATGTATGTTTGTTTGCTCTTCATACAAATCTACAGTTTTCATCGTATTTCGATGAAACTTTGCACACTTATCCTTTGAAACAAGGAGAAAACTACTGACTACATTTGGTTGAAAAATAATACATGTTGTGTTATAATTACTAAAAAATATTGAACGGTCATAGACAGACGCGGTGGATGTGTAGGTATCTCTACTTCCTGTCTATACAGCGGTCAGGTAGCTCAGTGGTTAAAACGCTTGCTTACTGACTTTTGGATCGTGGTATCCGGCTCAAATATTCGTGTAGACAAAGATTTTTAAAAATTGTTTTTGATAGTAAGAGTCACGCCTGGACCGTCGGTTATTCGGATTGAATGTTAAACTGTAGATATCACAAATTTAGGGGTGTAATGCGAGGCAAATCGTAGGTAGTCTTGCAATGCTGTAGGCACACTTTTTACGTTATATTGATCCCTCAGGGGTGATTCGCAGTCAGTGTGTGTGTGATCTGCAGTAATAATACTATAAATGCGGAAGTAAGTCTGTATTTTTATTACGTTTTGACGACTAAATGCCTATACCGATATCGACGGAATTTGATAAGAAAATCTGTAGGGAGGGCATTGGACAGTTTTTTTTTTCGTTATCATTAACAGTTGTAGTCACGAAATTTTGAAAACTTATCGAATGGTGACAGAAGGACGGATGTGTGTGTTAGTGTATGATGTTACGTCGGTTGCACATTACGTTAATGTATAATTTGTTAGTAAATTTCGTTTAGAGAAAAAACGTATTATTTAGTAGATGTCGATTTTCTGTGTCCTATTACTTTGTGTCTGCTTAAATGTTTCTGGCACCAGCTTATTTTGCCTTCTTTTTTGACATGCCTTGCGGGCGTAAACTGGCCTAAGCTGTAGCTCTAGCAGAGCACGAGCAGCTAAAGTTATTAGAACCCAAGAATCGGATGCTCATGCTGAAGAAAGAAGAAAAGACCAAGCGGATATAAAGCTGACCTTAGTTAACACCCCCCGCCCCAACCCCTCACTTTCGTTTGTTTTTCTGTTTTTAATATGTTGGAAATTGATTCTCTTCAAGAGACAGGCTCGATGATAGAATGATATAGTGATGGCTTTCCTGTCATACTATGCCGCCTCGGTGTTGTTAGGGACCAATCCTTCGTTACCAACAACTTTCTATATTCAATTCTGCCAAGCCGGCCTCGGTAGCGTAGGTCGCCGGTTCGAGTCCGGCCAAGGGCATGGGTATTTAGTGTTGTGTCTGTGAATGTCTTGTCCGTGTTGTAGTGTCCTTGTGTCAATACTTGATAGCAACAAATCACATTGAGCTGGCTGTATGGCCCAGTAGCCAAATGTCATTTAAAAAAAAAAAAAAAAAAAAAAAAAAAAAAAAAAAAAAAAAAAAAAAAAAAAAAAAAAAAATTGCCGAAGGAATTCTTAATCCACGCGTACGAAGTCGCGGGTATCAGCTAGTGTTCTATATCTTTCACTTGTCTTTGCTAACGGTCGCCAAAAAATGACGTACCAACATGATCGCTTCGAGAAGATACCACTATTCTGCCCCTGGATTGTTCTCTTCTTCTTTGGAGTGTCTGTTGGTAACTACGTCCAACTCTGCAATTGAGGGCGGCACGTGCAACTTAACTATAAATGACCAGACGAGAATTTCTGATAAAATTCTGTGTATCAAACAATTCGTTTCCAAAGATATAAATCCAAGCATAGACTTCTAATCAGAAAAGTTAGCTTGCAGCGCTTCAAACAGCGGCTAATGAAACACAATGGAAGAATCGAGAAGCCTCGATGGACCTGCACACTACCACCTTTTTAACATAACTGCAAATACTGGATCAAACAATACCAATCTGATATCAAATATGTACAAGAATTTTACTTAAAAACTTTCGAAAGTACTTTGAATAAATTAAATAACAGAAACAAATGCATACTGTGATAAATTTCTAATTGACCTGCGTGTGTCTAAGAGATTGAAAAATCATCATGCACAAAATAAAAAAACTGATTTCGATTGTGTTTCTATAGTTTAAAACCTTAGAATCTAAGTTAGAAACTGTGGTATATTAAATGAATCTACACGACCAGGGAGCAGATGAAGAAATGATCATTCGTTGGTATCGAGATAAACAGGTGCCAGAGATCACACTTTTCGAGATACCCACCAAAGATCAGGTTGAAACAGATAAACACTCCAAACTTTGGATTATGTTAATATTGTTTTATGAGTACATAACTCACTTTATAAATCTCTTCAGTTTTCTGATATATGGTATGACAGAAAAACTACACACACATGCTATGGTCCGAGGGGTGAAACAGCGGCAAATCTATATCAATAAAACGAAAACAGGACATATTGGTCGTATAAAAACTCGGAAACTACGGGGCAGATTTCGATGGATTTTTCACCGTTTTAAAGCTTAGAATCATAATTCACTTGTCTGGCATGTCTTATGCTTCAACGTTAAATAATGTAGAAGCATTAAATGAAATTCTGAACATAAGGTGAGAAATTCCACAGGAGGAATCACTAGATGCCGCATACTCCGCACTAAACACAGAACACAATGTCTCTGAACATTGCCTTTAAGTAAAGCAATAAGATAACTTATAGTAATAACTATTTTGCACACTAAACAAAACTTTATGTATTCTTTCTTTTAATTCGATATATTCATTTTTTTAAAGCCATAGCTTGAAGTATTATTTCCTTTAATTCGGGATATCAATTTTTAAACGCCATAGATAGCCGTAAAAACAACAGAGATTTTCTTTAAGCACGATCTCTGGACACTATCTCTGGCCTTCAGCATTAGTCTTCTGTTTGCGATAGTATTATTCCGGATTCACTTTTGATATTTTATCTGCAGAGTTAAAGTATCCGGCGTTTCGAGCCACAAGTATATCCATTCACTTCGCAATTGAATCAAATGTGAGTTTTTAACATAATCTAGGGTTTTCAGTAATGTAATTTCTTAACCAAATTATCGAAGCTTGATATACTACATGAATCTTTTCAGACGAATGAAAATAGTATACGTGCAAATAAACTTCAGCCCACCAGTTTCTTGGTAGGGGGCGGGTGAATGTAAGCTTGCTTTAAATCCGAAAAAGTTGGCGCGTGTTTTATGAAAGTTTGTACAAATGTTTTGCGGGAATAAAAATAGGGTACTATTAAATCTACGCCAACTATACCGGGCAACGCCAGGAACTCCGCTAGTATTAATTGAAAATGAGGTAAAATAAGATCTCTTTCTACTGTCGTTACCCAATAATTGTTTATTTAATTTAAATTTAATTTAGATAAGTGGAAAATCATAGTTTCGTTCCAATTTCTTTGCATGAGGAAAATCTGAAATTGAACGAAAGGAAGAGTATTCGAGTTGCGTGGGGTGACACAAAATTTTTATTTTGCTGAGCACGTTTCGTCTCTGAAAACGAGAATTAGAAATCCTTTTCAACTCAGTGAAGTAATATATGTTTATGAATTAAGACAGTAGGTACATAAAACAGAAAAAAAAATAGAACAAGATGTCGCCAAAAATTTGTAGACAATAATATTTTCACTCGGAAATTGCAGCCAATATCAACGGAAATCTCACGTAAGGTTTTGGAAATTTTTGTTAGACTGTAGAGCAAAAAAAAAAAAAAAAAAAAAAAAAAAAAAAAAAAAAATCGAAACGTGGGGATATAACCGACTTTGGAAGGGTGACACCTAAAAAATCTCAAAAAGTTCCGGAAATCCTCACGTAATTTATGGATGCCCCAAAGAACAACGAGTTCCAACCAATAAAGGAACATCATGACAATCATAAACTACTAAGGTTTTCGGCGGAAGTAACTTCACTTTATCACATTTCGTAAAATTTAGAGCAAGCACTGAAAGCAGCCAAAAGATGGCGCCGTCCCAATCTGCGAGTTACACAAAGAAACCACAGAAAACATAAGATTCACGAATCGCACACAGATAAAAATACCTTGGCTTTCTCCCCCGCCTCTCTTCCCCGGTTGCTCTAGGAACTGACAATCCATGGTTCTATTTACCCAGTAGAAACTTAGTACAAATTATTAGTTACCAATCGCGATAAAAATCAAGGCTTTATATGATTCGATAGTTCCAATTTACAATATATATATAAGGTGGGGCATTTAATATGATTTCTGGAAATATTTCGGAAAGAAAGCATTTTGACAAACAATAACCTATATAAAAAATATTCGTACAGTAGGGGGCTACAATTATGTGATATTGGTTTTTTCACAGGTGGCGCTGTTGTCGTTACAAGGTCAACTTAATTCTTTTAAATGGGAACCCCTATTTTTTTTATTTTTTTTTGAAGATTCCGATTCCTCATGAAAAAATAAAAATAGTTTGCTTAACTCACTTTTCTGTTAGCCTCACAGATGGCGCTGTAATCGCGAAAAATGAATATTCGAGTTTTTTGTGTAAAATTTTAATTATTGCTTAAATAATTACATGTAATTTTCATTCTGTAAACATGGAAGGAAATTTTAAAGGATAATGACGAAATTGATTTTTTAAATGCTTTTTCTTACTTATTTGCAGCCATGTCTACAGCAGGTACTCAAAAAGGTGAACATTTACTTCCAGACATTTTCTGACACATTTCGAGCTGTTCAGGCATCATTTCTGCAAAGGGTCAGAAAATGTCTGGAAGTAAATGTTCACCTTTTTGAGTACCTGCTGTAGACATGGCTGCAAATAAGTAAGAAAAAGCATTTAAAAAATCAATTTCGTCATTATCCTTTAAAATTACCTTCCATGTTTACAGAATGAAAATTACATGTAATTATTTAAACAATAATTAAAATTATACACCAAAAACGCGAATATTCATTTTTCGCGATTAAAGCGCCATCTGTGAGGCTAACAGAAAAGTGAGTTAAGCAAACTGTTTTTATTTTTTCATGAGGAATCGGAATCTTCAAAAAAAAATAGTGGTTCCCATTTAAAAGAATTAAGTTGACCTTGTTGTAACGACAACAGCGCTACCTGTGAAAAAACCAATATCACATAATTGTAGCCCCCTGCTGTACGATTATTTTTTATATAGGTTATTGTTTGTTAAAATCCTTTCTTTCCGAAATATTTCCAGAAAACATATTAAATGCCCCACCCTATATATATATATATATGCGTGTGTGCAATTAATGTATGTGAATTTATTTATCGTCTATCGTCTTATGTTTGTATATCAGACCATCATTATTATTGTTATCTGCAATTGGACCCTGTCGGATCACGCAAAGCCTTAACGATTCAGTTTTCTGAGTTTCCATATAGCTTTCATTATTTCTCAGTGGATTCTCTTCCTTTCTACAGTCCACTTCGTCCCCGGTCTCTTAATGACTTCATTCTCTGGCGGTACTTCCCACTTGTTAATTTTTTCTCTGTATGTTTGTCTGTCTACGATTTATGATGAGCTTATGTGGGTTTTTCCAGGTCTTTTTTGATCTCCTGGACCCAGGGCATAGTTTTTAGCTGTTCTCTGTACGTCACAATTTTATGAATCAGTCTTGTTGCTGGAAGTCTGTGGATATGTCCATTAAATCTTAATATTCTTTTCCTGATGTTTGCCGTGAGGTTTGACAGTGTTTCTGTTGCTTTTCGAGATTTAATTCTATATCCGTCATCCGTTTTTGTTTGTTTGTTTGTTTGTTTGTTTGTTTGTTTGTTTGTTTGTTTTTTATCTAGAATTTTTCTTATAATTCTGCGTTCTTCTTTCAAAATGCTTTCTAGGTCACTTTCCTGTTTAGTGTTAAAGTTTCGCTGGCGTTCAGGGCTTCAGGTTTGATAGCTGTGTTGTAATGTCTGACTTTGTATATATGGACAAACATTTTTTATTATATACACAGACGGAAAAAAAATCCCAACACCAAGAAAAAATTATTGTAGAGTAATGAAATTTGGACAATGCATTTGTCAAGTTAACATGTTTAATTGATTAAATTTTCAAGATCACAGGTTAATTTAAGCTCAAGAAAATGCATTTCAAATGTGAAATACTGTTAAATTAATAGCCGGTGTAACCTCCAGAATTTTGAATGCAAGCCTGCAAACGTGAATGCATTGTGTCATACAGGTTTCGAATGTCACTTTTATGGTATGGAGTTCCATGCTTGTTGTACTTGTGCTGTCAATACTGGGACGGTCAGTGCTGGCTGTGGATGATGCTGGAGTTGTCGTCCAATGATATCCCATACGTGTTCAATTGGAGACAGATCTGGTGATCTCGCAGGCCAAGGTAACATGTCGACACTCTGTAGAGCACGTTGCGAGACAACAGCGGTATGAGGGCGAGCGTTATCCTGTTGAAAAACTCCCCCTTGAATGCTGTTCATGAATGGCAGCACTACAGGTTGAATTACCAGACTGACGTACAAATTTGCAGTCAGTGTGTTTGGTATAACCACAAGAGTGCTCCTGCTGTCATAGGAAATTGCTCCCCAGACCATGACTCCAGGTGTAGGTCCAGTGTGTCTAGGCCGCAGACAGTTTGGTTGCAGGCGTTCCCCTGGCCTCCTTCTGACCAACACTCGGCCATCACTGGCACCAAGGCAGAACCTGCTTTCATCAGAAAACACAACAGATCTCCACTCCGTCCTCCAATGAGCTCTGGGTTGACACCACTGGAGTCGCAAACGGCGATGGCTTGTAGTCAGTGGAATGCACGCTACAGGGCGCCTGGCTCGGAGCTGTCCTTGAAGTAACCGATTTCCTATGACAGCAGGAGCACTCTTGTGGTTATACCAAACACACTGACTGCAAATTTGTACGTCAGTCTGGTAATTCAACCTGTAGTGCTGCCATTCATGAACAGCATTCAAGGGGGAGTTTTTCAACAGGATAACGCTCGCCCTCATACCGCTGTTGTCTCGCAACGTGCTCTACAGAGTGTCGACATGTTACCTTGGCCTGCGAGATCACCAGATCTGTCTCCAATTGAACACGTATGGGATATCATTGGACGACAACTCCAGCATCATCCACAGCCAGCACTGACCGTCCCAGTATTGACAGCACAAGTACAACAAGCATGGAACTCCATACCACAAAGTGACATTCGAAACCTGTATGACACAATGCATTCACGTTTGCAGGCTTGCATTCAAAATTCTGGAGGTTACACCGGCTATTAATTTAACAGTATTTCACATTTGAAATGCATTTTCTTGAGCTTAAATTAACCTGTGATCTTGAAAATTTAATCAATTAAACATGTTAACTTGACAAATGCATTGTCCAAATTTCATTACTCTACAATAATTTTTTCTTGGTGTTGGGATTTTTTTTTCCGTCTGTGTATGTTGCCGGTTCTACCATTAATATTTTAACAACACATAAAGGATTGAAGAAGGGCAAGGTAAAAAAATATTTAATAATTGCATTAAAAGCAGGCTCATTCACCATTTCCGTTTTGCTAGGTTGTATGTTTCGCCGCCACTGTTTTAAGCTAGGGCGATACGGTTCGCCTTAGTGAAGGAAAGGCAACGAAATATGTTTGAATATACATGTTTTATTGGCCATCTTTCCGTTTGATGAGAAAACCAACACCAAATCGGGCTACATAAAACATGCAAGGAGACCTGTTCCTGATCAACATGTAATTGTCATAACCAAAAATTCGTAAGTAGAATGTACACAATCTGACAATAAATTTGACCGCCGCTGAAAAATTCTACCACTCTTATTTGCACAATCTGACATCAATGTCATCCCAGGAAACAGCAATGCAATATTGGCAAGCTAGTATTGCGTTACTGTTTCTTATAATGCTATTGATGTCAGATTGTGCAAAATATGAGTGAAAGAATTTTTCAGCGGCGGCCAAATTTATTGTCAAAGTGTTTACCTTGTAAATATTTAATTGTATATAGTAATGTTTGTAAACTTTGTATTAACAACACATGTATACATTCACAGTCACTGATGATGGCCCATTCAGAAGAGGCGAAACGCGTCTGAGAGATAATAAAAAAAACCAGTTGCTAAAAGACGGATTTTTCATTTATGTTTGAATATCATTGTCAAACGAAGTCTGGATTGCCTGACCGGGAATGGAACCTGATCGTTTTGAAATGTTGCTAGATACGTGTGGGAGGAAGAGAGAAGTTACAATTTCTGTAAATACAGAGAGAGAGAGAGGGTAAAGAAGTCAAGAAGATGAGACGACAATGGCCAGAAAGAATAGGAGATGATAGGTGAAATGAGACAGTAGAGGAAGAAAAACAAATGAACAAGTGAAGCGAATAATAGAGGCGGCAGAATATAAAGCGTACGTTGAGCAAGGAAGGTTATTTATGGCGGGAGGATTGCATCAAACTCGTCTGGACGTTGGTAGTAAAAACAGGGCGTGTCGAGAGTTATGGTATGTGAGTGTGTGGGATCTCATTAGGAGATACTGTATGTGTGATGGCGCCCCGGAAGTGGGCTATTTCAGGCCCCACGCGCTCAATTCGCTAAACTCTGCTGCACAACACACACTCACTCACAATAAAACCGCACAACTATGGGTTCGCCCGCATAGAGCCAGTTCTGCGAACGAATTTAAAATGTGTATGTTGAGGTTCAAAATTAACGCTGGTAAAACCAGAATTTAGTGGTGCAAGTGCACCAAGATTTGCAATCACGTGTATTGTAACAGCCCTCGAACATAAAATTAGATGGAATGGTATTTTATGAAGCACTTGTAGTAAGCTATACAGGGTGGGGCATTTAATATGTTTTCTGGAAATATTTCGGAAAGAAAGCATTTTAACAAACAATAACCTATATAAAAAATAATCGTACAGTAGGGGGCTACAATTATGTGATATTGGTTTTTTCACAGGTGGCGCTGTTGTCGTTACAACAAGGTCAACTTAATTCTTTTAAATGGGAACCCCTATTTTTTTTAAGATTCCGATTCCTCATGAAAAAATAAAAATAGTTTGATTAACTCACTTTTCTGTTAGCCTCACAGATTGCGCTGTAATCGCGAAAAATGAATATTCGCGTTTTTTGTGTATAATTTGAATTATTGTTTAAATAATTACATGTAATTTTCATTCTGTAAACATTGAAGGTAATTTTAAAGGATAATGACGAAATTGATTTTTTAAATGCTTTTTCTTACTTATTTGCAGCCATGACTACAGCAGGTGCTCAAAAAGGTGACCATTTACTTCCAGACATTTTCTGACCCACTTCGAGCTGTTCAGGCATCATTTCTGCAAAGGGTCAGAAAATGTCTGGAAGTAAATGGTCACCTTTTTGAGTACCTGCTGTAGACATGGCTGCAAATAAGTAAGAAAAAGCATTTAAAAAATCAATTTCGTCATTATCCTTTAAAATTACCTTCCATGTTTACAGAATGAAAATTACATGTAATTATTTAAACAATAATTAAAATTATACACAAAAAACGCGAATATTCATTTTTCGCGATTACAGCGCCATCTGTGAGGCTACCAGAAAAGTGAGTTAAGCAAACTATTTTTATTTTTTCATGAGGAATCGGAATAATCAAAATGAAAAAAAAAAAAAAAATAGGGGTTCCCATTTAAAAGAATTAAGTTGACCTTGTTGTAACGACAACAGCGCCACCTGTGAAAAAACCAATATCACATAATTGTAGCCCCCTACTGCACGATTATTTTTTATATAGGTTATTGTTCGTTAAAATGCTTTCTTTCCGAAATATTTCCAGAAAACATATTAAATGCCCCACCCTGTAGTTTGGTTGAATATGATCTGGTAGGTTTGTTTTGTAATTTCCTGTAAATCAATGTATATAGACTTTGTTTTATGAAAAGAAATTATTTAAAGATCATTTTATATCCTTAAGAACAGAATTGTGCAAGAGAATTGCTTAAATGTTCGTAATTACAAGTATTAATGCAAGTTACGATGTCTAAAGAACAGTTTTCTACAGTCTAAAATGATTTCTATAAATAATTTTGTGTTTAAGTATCTTTAATTTCCATTTCTTACCATTTTGTAATAATGTTAAATGATCATGTATTAATTCTGACTGTTTTTTAATATGTTTCAATTATTTAAGTATTGGTAATGTTCGAGAAATCTCTGTCGGAATCTTTTGAAGTGTTCTAGAAATTTCGATAGAGCCTATTTAAATAAATCAGCAGAAGGACAGTTTTAGTTTAAAGCAGACTCAATTTATCACGGCGAAGTACTGTATTGTCTGTGGAAAAAGTGTGGTATACAATCTCTGGATTGTATGAATGCATGTTAAACAGTATCTTTGACGATGTGTTTAAGAAAATAAACGAGTTTAAATTGATACGTATCGTGGACTTCTTAATTATCGCATTAATTGAACCACTAACAATCTTATAGTATACTTTACTGTTCACTTGGGAAAAAACACTACTCTTTTACAGCAAGTTAATATTTATTGTGCGGAATTCGGAACCCAGTGTTACTAATAACCAAACCAGAGACCGTACTAAAACAGCTCTGCTTTCATAGTCGCGACAGATGATGGCAAAAGAAAGTTGAGCTAAAGATCAGATTTTCCTTCCCGGCTGCAGGTCAGGTGGAGTCATGAGATTTTAAGTCACGTACTAAGTTTTTAACTGCGAAACCCCGCAGAAAAATTAGTCTAACAGTCAGAATGCCAGTTCCAGGTTTATAAACGTAGAGATAATACAGTATTTGCGGCAAGCGCTCCCTGTTGTTTTTAAGGAAAGTTGAATTGTTTCGGCCGCTAGTTTTAGAAACACCGAATGCAGTTAACAGGTGCAGCTCTATACTTTGGCGGCTCCTTGTAAGTTATAAAGGCTTGAAACAAATAATTCCAGTTGAGAACTGAAATGAGCGAGAATGTTATTTTCAAAATGAAACGCAATAATATCATAGCTATTGATTTGACAGTAAAATAAAAAAGAAATCCAAACTCAATAAGCAGTCGCCTGTGTACTATGCAATAAGGCTTACACCAGCGTTAAGTTTGTTGCAAATACACAGGCGTCCGCCTCAGCACCTTCTTCAGAAAACATGAAATTCCTATGTTAAACAAAGGAACTGTATTGTTGCAAGCGAACTGGGATACTTTACGCGTTACAACAAACGGCTAGGCTTCGTGAACAGGAATGAAATAATATTAAAGGTTAAGATCCGAGTGTCCTCATTATTTATATGTCCAATAATGTTTTAGAACTAACTAAAACAAAATATTTTAGTTTAAAAACTAAATACATGCTTTCATAGCAATGTGAACTAAAAAGTTGAAAACAATCTTTAAATATAAATATTTTGTTGAAGAGTGATAGGATGTTCCCCAGGTCAGTATAACTCAATGCTTTGAATAATCTTGAAATAAAAATACTGTCACTAACCAAAGAATTCACTTGAAAAAAAAAAAAAAAAAGCGTGGTGTGGTATTTAGTTCTCATATTGCCTCTACCAATGCGAACAGCTAGAGGTAAAAAATTTAACACAACTAACATCTAGCAGTCCACGCATTTTCTTACATTTAATTAATTTTTTTGTCAGTAATTTTATTATTATTTTAAACTTATTCAAAAAATTAAGTTATAATACCGCTGCCGAACAAAATTATATTCAATGATTTTATCAGCGTTTTAGTTCACATTGCTACAAAAACGTGTTTTTCTAGTTTTAAAAAAAAATATATATTTTTTTTTAAGACTCGTCTAATTGGTTAATTGTGACTGCAGGAAAGAAGTGTTGAGGAAGACAAAGGATAGTATACAGGGTGTTACAAAAAGGTACGGCCAAACTTTCAGGAAACATTCCACACAAACAAACAAAGAAAATATGTGATGTGGACATGTGTCCGGAAACGCTTACTTTCCATGTTAGAGCTCATTTTATTACATCTCTTCAAATCACATTAAACATGGAATGGAAACACACAGCAACAGAACGTACCAGCGTGACTTCAAACACTTTGTTACAGGAAATGTTCAAAATGCCCTCCGTTAGCGAGGATACATGCATCCACCCTCCGTCGCATGGAATCCCTGATGCGCTGATGCAGCCCTGGAGAATGGCGTATTGTATCACAGCCGTCCACAATATGAGCTCTAACATGGAAAGTAAGCGTTTCCGGACACATGTCCACATAACATATTTTCTTTGTTTGTGTGTGAGGAATGTTTCCTGAAAGTTTGGCCGTACCTTTTTGTAACACCCTGTATATGAAGCAAATAATTGAAGACGTAAGGTGTGACGGTATGTTGAAAGGAAGAGATTAGCTAAAAATAGTAAGAGGAAGAGGGGCACAAGATAACAACTGCGCCACTCATCTAGTACTCCGTACTACAGTGAATAAAACATATACCTCGGCGGTGCTTATTATCAGAGCAAGGTTTCATCTACTATTAGGTTGGTAGGCCTGTCGTAGATTTGACGGGGGGATACGGACGTGTTGCTACCTGTATGCCTGTGTTTTGTAACATCAGCGTATTTTTTTGGTGGAATATGTTGTTTATTGAGCTCTGGTCTTGATGATTGTGGGAAAGTGTCTGGAGCCTGGTCCCGTTGTACCCATGGAGGAAGGAAATATATGGAGGAGAAATGACGTTAAATCTGTGACGTCGCCTCTGAACTCTCGGCTGATAGTGCGCATGCGCGGTGGTGGCAGCGGCCATATTGCGAATCCATACAAATGCAAAGTTCACATTGTGTTTGATGATGTGAGTATTTCATTTTCTAATGTGTATAAGTGTTTTATAATGCCATCTTGTGTTGCATAAGGTACAAAGAATTTATCTATTATTGTTAGTAATTTCATGAGAACCATGTTAGTGACAAAACGTGTATCGCTATGGAAACTACTTCCAGCTATTCCCAATTAAGCTTACTATGTATGGTAACAAGATAACTATTTTTATTCTGGTCTAGGCCGCATTTCAACCTAACCACAAGTGGTAGTAATAAAACTGAAATATCCATTCTGCATGTCCACCATGTAATTCATTGTGGCTTTGGCAGAATTAACTTTTCGTCCAGGCCGCGTCTCAACCCAATCCCCTCAATTTGGAGACAGTATATCCCGCAAACTAAGCAAAATATCGAAAAAATTTATTCTTTATTTTAGATATTTTTTCGTCGTGTTACATAAGAATCCCTCATCAAATTTGACTTTGGCGAAATTTTTCTTCTGCATTGCAACTCAAGACACCTCACGGTATATCTCGAGAACCAGGCGAGATATCGAAAATTTTTATTCTTTATTTTTTATTTGTCTCGTCGTTTTAAATAAGAATCCATCATCAAATAGAATCCATCATCAAATTTGACTTTGATCAATTTTTTCTTCTGAATTTCAACCAAAAACATCTCACATTTGATACGGAATATCTCGAAAACTAAGCATGATATCAAAAAATTTTATTCTTCATTTTTTATTTGTCTCATCGAGTTACATGATAATCCATCAGCAGAATGCGGCGTTACGTTTATCCTAGAGTCACTTTGAGGTTTTTGTATATATACCTCGTGTCTAAATGGATGCGGCCTAGCCCCCCCACTCCTCCTCCGCCCGGCGTCACTTCAATGCGTGGTGAAGGTCTCTTGCGTCGTCTCCATATATTTCTTTCCTTCATGGTTGTACCTCGCTGACCAGTGTGCACGGAGCTTAACGCGGAGTGCCAACTTAAACTCAAATACCAGATACATTTGTAAAAGCTTTCTTTAAAAAAATTTAACAAGTGAGTTTTAACTCAAGCGCATTATTGATTTTGTTAAGCTGATACGTAACAAGTAAGCACCGAAACCCGCGAGTGTGGCTGAGTGCGCAGCGGACTGGACCAGGGAGATACAACGGGACCTGGCACCAGCCCTCCCGACTAGGCCAAAGCTGGGATGTGTCGCTCGTAAACTACACATCACACAAACGAAAATACACTTACTATGCAGTCAGACAAAGTTTTAAGTTTTGCAGACCGAGACCAAGACAGACTCCATTCGTATAGATTAACTATGAGGGGTCTAATAAATCTGGGCTCCCTCGCTCATGGTTCACACTGGACACCCGTAAAGAGCAGGTGGCCAGTGGCGCTCAGAAAAAAGAATATCTGAAAAAATATTGCACATTTCGGAAGTTTTTTCATGATAGGGTACTATATCATCCCCTAAATGCTTCTTCGAATAATTTTTATAAACATTTTGTTGTTAAATGTTTCCTGACGAACTAACGTGTCTGTTAAAATTACCCGTGACGTTTTCTGTATGTGTAAACCAAAGACCGTGCGTGTCTGTTTCAGCAAAACTCAAAACCTACTGTGCAGATTTCGGTGGGGTTTTCACCGTTTTAAAACTTAGGACGACACTTGAATTGTTTGCTATGTCTTACGTTTCAACGTTACATAACGCAGGCACAGCGAATAAAACTCTGAACGAATAGCGTGAAACACCAAAGATCCTATACCAACTACATCTACATCTACATATATACTCTGCAATTCACAAAATTGTGGGTGGCAGAGGGTGCTCAGCACCAAAGCTAATCTCTTTGCTGTGCATTCCAATCCCTAATGGTACAAGGGAAAAAAGAATTCATATAAGAATCAGTCCGGCACCTTATTTCTCTAATTTTATCTTTCCTGTCCTTCCGACTCAAATAGGTTGGTGGAAGAAGTATTTCACTACACTCAAAAGTGAAAGTGGGAATACGCATGTTTACCAATAAGTTTAAACGAAATGTGTGTCGTCTATCTACCAGAGACTCCCAACCTAATCTACTAATCAGTTCTGTGACGCTTTCATACGGACTGTAGCAAGCGGTCACGAATCGAGCGGCTCTTCTCTGTACTTTCTCTATACTTTCGATCAATCCCTTACGAAACGGGTCCCAAATGGCACAATAATAATCCAAATGTGGACGCACAAGAGATTTGTACGCTATCTCCTTTGTTTGTTCATTACAATTTTTCAAGATTCGACCTATGAATCGCAGCCTAGAATTTGCTCTACCTACTAACGAATTAATGTGTATGTCCCAATTCATGTTCCTTTGTACTGTTACTCCCAAATATTTCATAGAATCGACCATATCAATAACTGAACTGTTTACCTCCTATTTCTGAACAATCGGATTCTTTTTGTTAGTTATGCTCATTGTCTTGCACTTTTTACAATTTAGAGTAAGTTGCCACTCAGCGCACCAAGCCAAAATAACATCCAGATCGCGCTGAATTTCTAAGCAATCGGCCAAATTTCTTACTTCCCTATAAATAACCGCATCATCAGCAAACAATCTAAAAAGACTTTTCACTTTGTCTCCGAGATCGTTTATAAAAATTAAGAAAAGAAGTGGTCCTATTACACTTCCTTGAGGTACACCCGATGTAACATCTAGATTAGAAAAACTTTCTCCTTCAACGACAACATACTGCGACCGACCAGTTAGAAAATCCTTTATCCATTCACAAAGCTGATCCGATATACCGTACGCTCGAAGCTTCGCTAAATGGCGGTTGTGTGGCACAGAGTCAAAGGCTTTCTGGAATCAAAAAAAAATTGCATCTACTTGTGAACCTGCATCGATACTTTCATTACGTCGTGTTTAAATAGGGCCAGCTGTGTTTCACATGATCTTTTCTTCCGAAATCCATGTTGATTTGTTGTAAGCAAATTATTATCATCTAGAAAATTCATAATGTTCGAGCATATAATATGCTCCATAACTCTACTACAAACAGATGTTCGATACGTCTTACTTCGTGAAAAAATAATTGCCATATTAGTTAATTTTTCGGTTCCTTTCTTAAGTTTACGTTATGCATTCGTATAAACCGCCTAGATGGCCGTATTCATTGCGAAGAGGAAACCACATACAGAGAAAAATGAGTAAATTAATAATTACGAAATAAACGCCAGAGAACATCGTTGCCGTGGAAGTTATCTCAGGCAACGAAGTTACAATCTCTGACTACTAACATAGCTAATGCATGCCGTAACAACTGCTTTCGGGTTATCAATAAATACAATTTTGGAAATTAACTGTGAATACTCGATATTCAATTTTACAGGCGCGGAGTAGCTTTTAATTTTCAGCTCTAGCGCGAGATGAAGTAGCATAATGAGACGCACCTAATGTTGATACCGTGAGAAACCCACTCAGAATCAGTTCTGCAGTTTTGAGGTAACGTTACATTATTCGTCAAACAAATGTGCCGTAATGTCTTAAGACATATGTCTAATCTTAAATTATGAAAACCCATTCAAAAACTGTATTTTCTGCATGAAACCAGAAAAGACACATTCCAGATAAACATTTATGTAGATGGTATGTATTAATGTGTGTATATACATATTTCGATTTTCAAGCAGCAGCGTTAGCATGTGTTGTAGTTAGGTTGAAATGTAGCCTGGACCAAAATGAAAGTTTCATTCGAATCGAAGAATCCAATCTGTCCCACTCTTAGAAGCGCGCGCGCAATTCAAAGCTTACCTTAATACGGTTGGTACCAAATTAATGAAGCTTCGTACACATGAATTTGCTAGAACGAACAAAAAAGTGTACGGATGGATCAACTTCAGCGCACGCCTTTCTTGGTAGGATGCGGGTAAGTGTAGGTTTGCTTTAATTCCGAAATGGATGGCAAATTCTATGAAACTTCGTATACTACATGTTTCTCAGTACTTGAAAAAAAATAGTGTATGGGTAAATCAACCAGGGAAATTTCTTAAATAATCTGCAGTTGAGTGAAGACCATTTTACGATCTACTGAAAAAAAAACAACTGGCTTGTTAGCTTCAAGGACGGTGTCGGAATGTGAACCGCAGGAATTCGCGTCGTACCTGGTGAACGCGTGAGGGGTTATGTGGGACTCTGTTCGACTGAGTCAGATCGGAAAACCAGCAGCGGATGAACACAACGGGCAATAAAACCTGAAGAAAAGAGTATTATGTATCACCAGAGACCCCCAAGGCGACTGGGGGGTTCTGGGTACGATCCTTAGTTTGAAGGAATTTGAGAATAAGCAACATCCAAAAAAGAGAAAAATGTATTTTTTAATATTTTTTTTTTTGCGAAAAGGTGGTACAAACCGTAAGAAATAACCAAACATTTTAAAAGTCAACAATTTGTCAATTTTCGTTTGATCGGCGTAAAAAAGATTTTTTTAAAGAAAGTTTCCTCCAAACATCCCCCTCCCCCTCCGCCGAATTATTATTGTTATTTTTCAAAAAAAAAAAAAATTAACTGCTTTACGTCTCTGAAAATCGAGGTCTTTAGAGACGGGAAAGGATGGGGGCAAGGATGGGAATGAATTCGGCCATGGGCTTTTGAAGGAAGCATCCCGGCATTTGCCTGGAGTGATTTGGGAAACCGTGGAAAACCCAAATCTGGATGCCCGGACGGGGATTCGAACAGCCGACCTCCTGAACGCGAGGCCAGAACGCTATCCGTTACACCACCACGCTCGGTTTTCAAATTTTAGGTTTTAGCAGTGTGAAGAATGTTAGCGGAGAGGAGAGCGCCTGTTTAACAGCGGCGCTGCTCCAGGGCCTGCGGCGGCGACGACGCCTGGCGACGCCTGGCGTCGGCGCCGCCGTCCTGGCGCCTCGCAGTATCGAACCTACTCACGCGCTGGAGCTGATGCTGGCCGGCGCTGCAGAGATTCACCGCTCCTCACCGAGCCGCATGTCCTCACAAAAGACACAACATTCACTCGAACACTACCTGTCCTAAAAATATCCACCTCACACACCTGTATCCATACGAAACGTTGGTATTAAAATTATTCTCAGCCTATACCTAAAAAGTTATTCAAACATTACATTTCGACAAATATCGACCTGACTTTCTTGATCGATAGAATCAGGTTCTTATTTAAACATGTTTCTTGAAAAATTAAAAATCGCCCGCCGTCCTGGCGCCTCGCAGTATCGAACCTACTCACGCGCTGCAGAGATTCGCCGCTCCTCACCGAGCCGTATGTCCTCACAAAAGACACAACATTCACTCAAACACTACCTGTCCTAAAAATATCGACCTCACACCCTGTATCCATACGAAACGTTGCTATTAAAATTATTCTCAGCCTATACCTAAAAAGTTATTCAAACATTACAGTTCGACAAATATCGACCTGAATTTCTTGATCGATAGAATCTGGTTCTTATTTAAACATGTTTCTTGAAAAATTAAAAAGAAAGTTCGTTGTCGATGCAGATAATATTATTTAAACAATTCAGTTCGAAAAATATCGACCGAACATTCTGTTTCTATAGAGACTGGTTCCTGTTTAAACGTGTTTCTTTGAATATATATACAATTTATCGTAACACTCTCAGTCGAGAGGACTAACGAAGTAAAGAAATTATCCTTCTTAAAAAAAGCACATAGCTCTAACAATCTTTATCCATACGAAATAGTTTGTTCCGAAATATGAGAAGGAAATCTATCTCACGTCTCTGCCAACAGTAACGAGTTATGAAAACAAGTCTGTATAAAAAACATAGGACTTAAAGATTCCGTGTCGAAGTATCTAGGTGATGAATGAAGGCATCTGTTCAAAATGTCTTGGCCCTGACATTATTACTGTTCAAACAGAAGTCGTTAGAAGAAACAATTGTAATCGAAACGTGAGTCTCAATAAAAAAAATCTACTAGAAAATATGTACGCTTAAATATCTTCTGTTAGATTTTACACACCGTATGAAGCGAATCTTGTCCTATTGGTATTTCAAAAAATATTGAACTTAAAAAACATTCTGGTTATTGATAGTATTTTAGACTTACCATTCTAAACTGATATAACGTGTCTGTTTCTGAAATACTGCTCCACCTCGTCTGAACGAACTAGTTGCATCTTCACCTGCACTCTTCACATCTCACACTCTTGCTAAGATTTTACGATTTTCCCAAACCGGGGATGCTATTTACGTACTATTCTACTACCGCAATATTTTAACCAGCAAGAAGCTCTCATAAAAGAATTTTTGAGGATTTTCAAGTTTTAACGGAATGCTTTGTCATTCCCTTCACCCTGGCAAATATCACTGTTAACCATTATTTGGCCTCGCTGTTTCCAACCTAGTGTTGCAAACTGAAAATAAAAACAATATTTTTTTCAGCTTTATGAAAAAACATGAAAAAAAACCTAGCACCCTGTTTTTTTTCTAAATTTTTTTTCCAGAAAACAGAATATTTGATAAATTATAGTTTTATTTATGGAACTTACATTTTACATGTGTGTTTTAAATCTTACTGAATCATTTAATGTCTTACATAATGATTCATAAATGTATTTATATGGGTACCATAATTTTATTCATCCTCTATGTCAGTACCACATTCACTAGTATCAGTACTACCAACACTAGTTCGGTCTGTGTCGGAATCTTCTGTCTCTTCTTCTGTCTCCTCTAGATATATTACTTCAGAAATAATTACATGTTCTTTTACTGGTTATCCTTGTATTGTACGCAAAAGATTTTGAGATTGCAATTTTAAATTGTGAGCAAAGTACACACTGTGCATGAAGATAGTTCTGTATTACGGTCTTTTAAGTTTGAATTTAAATTTGTTATCATACAAAATAAGAGCTTTATTTGTTTTCAATCGTTGGTTTACGCCAACGGTTGCAAGGAAACGAATCATAATTACTGACAATTTAATGACTCAGTATCATTATACGCTGAGAGTTTAACAAGTATACGAATATAAGTAAAGCAAAATAAGTAATAAAAAGAGGCAAAAAATGCTGATAAATTTAAAATTTCTAATTTTTTGAAAAGATCCGTAGGTCTACAGATATTTTTTTTTTTTTTTTTTTTTGTAACTGCTTTACGTCTCTTTTTAACATCGAGGTCTTTTAGAGACGGGAAAGGATGGGGAGCAAGGATGGAGACAACAAGGAATGGGAAGGAATTCGGCCATGGCCTTTTTGAAGGAAGCATCCCGGCATTTGCCTGGAGTGATTTGGGGAAACCATGGAAAACCCAAATCTGGATGCCCGGACGGGGATTCGAACCGCTGTCCTCCCGAATGCGAGGCGAGAACGCTAACCGTTACACCGCCCCGCTCGGTTCTAAGATAAATTCGCAGGGTTGGCAGCACTAGTTCAAATAGCAAGTATCAATCCAAACAAAGGGGAACCGGGATTTCTTCTCGTGCAACATAACCTCTTCGGGAAGTCCCCGTTCGTAAAAGAAAACTTCAGTCAATGTTGCCAATATTTTCGTAATTTTCTTTTCTACTGAACCAGAAAAATATAGTAGATTTAAAAATTAAGATAAGTACTTAATATAAACTCTAAAACAGTAATATTAAACGATAAATGCCTTACAAATTTGAGATTTAGTGGTTATAAGAAAAAAACGTGTCCCAGAAAAAAAACGTTTTTTTTTTTCCACAGGTTTTTTTTTCGTGTTTTTTTTTTTCTTCAAGTCAGAAAAAAACGTTTTTTTTACAACACTATTCCAACCCCAAGGTCAAGAGGGTACCAAAGTATTGGTCTGATATTCTTTATCGATACGAACTAGTTTCTTTCGGAAAACGACTATTAAAATAATGTTTATCTGACATTCTCTGTCAACGGTAGAGTGGGAGATAGAGTATCGAAAGGAATTCGGCCATGCAATTTTCAAGGAAGCATCTCGGCATTCGAGTGAAATGATTTCGGAGAACCGATACCGGGAGGGGATTCGAACCCGAAAGCGAGCCCTGCGCCGAGGCGCGGTCGACGTCTGGGAGGTTAGTGGGCGGCGCTATTTATAGCCGGCGTCATTTCGCCGAGTCAGCCGTCCCGTCATCCGAGTGCGACCTTTCGCCGATGACGCAACGCGCAATGACATCAACCAATTGGGATCGCAGCGTTGCCAACCCACGCGCTCGAATCTCCCTCCCGCCTCGGCTCCTCCCCTTTAAACTGCTACTTCAAGGAGGACTCCACAAACCTTAATACACTATCATCTCTGAGCTTTGTCACTAACCATTGGAGCCTTGGAGACTCCGTATCGCTCGATTCTTAAGATCTCGGAAGCTAAGATTCAGGGTAGAAAACGATGTAGTCTATTGGGGCGACTGTTTTTACACACTTTATATTAGCTTGACTTGTATGTATATATGTATGTATGATATGTACAGGGTGTCCAGAAAAGGACTCCCTGATTTTAAGATTAAATATCTCGAAAACAAAGATCGATAGAGGAATGCAGTAAACGGTATGTTTATCGTGACAGCTGTAAGAAGTTTATACAGCAGTTTGAAATAATAGTTACAAAAGCTGCTAAACAGATGGCGCTGTAATCGCCATACGTAATGCCTAAATAGTGATCCGAAGCTCAGGGCGATCAGTTCCACCATTGAAACGTGCCAATGGTGAACATTTTGAAAACATTGTGATGTGATTGTTTGCAAAGATTGTTTTCATACGATTATTTCACTTATGTATGCTGATATGAGTGTACAGCGCCATCTGTTAGCAGCTTTTGTAACTATTATTTCACACTGCTGTATACACTTCTTACAGCTGTCACGATAAACATACCGTTTACTGCATTCCTCTATCAATCTTTGTTTTCGAGATATTTAATTTTGAAATCAGGGAGTCCTTTTCTGGACACCCTGTATGTATGTATGTATGAATGTAACGGAATTTTACAACTCCATTTTGACCCACTTCCCGATGTCCGAGCTGTTTGAAATTTGGCACACATATTAAGAACCGGTGACAATACAATAATTTCATAGCTATATCCTGCTATGCTCATTACTTTGACAGTAACAACAGAAGAAATGGTTGAATGTCGTGGAATTTTGCAATATAATTTTAACCCAATTCCAGATGTCCGAGTTGTTTGAAATTTTGCTCATGTATTGATAACTGATTACAATACAATAATTTCATAGCCATGTCTTGATATTCTGATTACGTTGACAGTCAAAAACATAAAAATTGTGCACACGTTTAAGAACCATTGAAATATAGTAGTCTCTTAGCAACGTCCTGCTATTCTCGTTACTCTGACGGTAACAATAGAAAAATGGTTGCATGTAATGGAATCTTTCATTTCAGTGTTTACCCGCTTCCTGACGTCCGAATCTTATTAAATTTTACACACTTATTAAGAACCGATAAAAATTCAATAATTTCACTCTGACCACGTTGTCAGTGTATCCTATACTTGATGGGATTACTGAGTTAGGCAAATGCAGCCGCGACATTAGTGCACAGGTGCGATTCGAGAAATCTTCGTCATTTGGCGGCCACACCCTTCGGAGATTTCACACTCAATATAGCCATCATCATCATCATCGTTCTCCAGTTTCCCGGGTGTGATTTACGAGCTTTGGTTGCTGTAGACGATCGTCTTCCGCTGTCTCCTATTCAGAAAGGTTTCTCTGTTTGCAGTCGCTTAACGTGATGTTGAATAGTAAGTATTCGAAATATTACTTCGTACTATTATAGAAAAGTAGCCTTCCACATTTACCCTGCTATTGCACCTCGGCTGAGCTGACCATTTAATTGTATTTTATTCGTGGAAGTAATAATTAATAATGAAACTACAACTCAAAGAAAAAGAGAGATTGGCGAAGAAAAGCCAACAGTAAGAAACATACTTTTGAAACTATCTGAACTAAAAAGTTAAAAATAAAATTGTAGTTTAAAAAACTAAAATCACGCTTTCGTAGTAATGTGAACTAAAAGGTTAAAAATAATATTTGAATATAAACATTTTGTTTAACAGTGATAGGACGTCCCACAATTCAGGATAAATTAATTTTTTTGAATAAGCTTAAAGTATAAAGTCACCGATTACAAAATTAACTTTAATGTTAAAAAAGCGTGGGGTGCGCTCAACATAACTTTTGACAATGACTCTGTCTTTACAAACAGCCAACGACAAAAAAATATAAGACAACTGAAATAGACTCCCCATGCTTTTTTACATTAAAGTTTTATACTTTAAGCTTATTCAAAAAAAATTAATTTATCCTCTATTGTGGGACGTCCTATCACTGTTAAACAAAATGTTTATATTTAAATATTATTTTTTTAACCTTTCAGTTCACATTACTGCGAAAGCGTGATTTTAGTTTTTTAAACTACAATTTTATTCATGATTCTAATAATAATTCTGTTGTTGGGTCACAGGCAGAACTGTTTGCTGATGTCGTAATGTTGTGTTACAAAAATTACAACGAGAGAGAATTCTCAACGACTACTGGGGGGAAACTTTGCTGAGGACACCAACAAAAATTTCATCTTATCAGGTAAATGGGTAGAAAAATGAAGGTTTCCTACGGTGTGCGATGTCGTCACAACAATATACATGTCGCAACATCATTTGATAACAAACCCAGTTCATTCGTGTATTCGAAAGGGTGTTGACGGGATGTACGAGACAAGTGAACCAATTACTTCAAAAACTTTTGCAGACCATTTCTTGAGTATGGTGGTGTAGTTTTTGATATCAAATAAAGGCTTAGGAGGGGGTGTAACGGAGGGCTGCTAGATTTATTTGTGCAAATGACCGCAGAACACAATCAGCAAATGATATGATGAAGGAGCTGGGTTGGGAGTCATTGTAGTGCTGGGAATGTACAGGGTGAATGAGGCCTGCATGGATATTCGTAGAAGAATTAGGAGAAGCGGACAGATGACTATGACCACAAACAAGCTGACACTCGATTTCAGTTATAAGGGAGGGGAAATTTTCTTTTGCAGATAGCGGAATCAAAAGCTGGGCTAAATTATCGAGGGAGGTATTGGACAAGAGCGTAATAATTTACGTAATACAACATTAGGTGTTATTTCACACACACACACACACACACACACACACACACACACACACACACACACACTCACACACACACACACACACATATATATATATGTATGCTGTCGTCAGTCTTTAGACTGGTTTGACGCAATCCTCCATCCCTTCCTATCCTGTGCTAACCTCTTCGTTTCTACATACCCCTTACAACCCACGTCCTCATATATCTGCTTCATATTTTCTAATCTCTGTCTTCCTCTACAGTTCTTACCTTCGACTGTTCCCTCCACTAACAAATTAACCAATCCAGCATGGCTCAAAATATGACCTACCAGCCTGTCTCTTCTTCCTGTAAGCTTCTTCCATAAAATTCTTTTCTCACCCATCATTTCCAAAACTCGTTCATTTCTTACTTTGTCTGTCCACCTAATTTTCAGCATTCTTCTGTAGCACCACATTTCAAATGCTTCAAGTTTCTTTCTTTCCGGTATTCCTAAAGTCCATGTTTCGCTACCGTAAAGTGCTGTGCTCCACACATAGAGTTTTAAAAAGTTCTTTCTAATTCCTAGATCAATATTTGAAACTAAAAGGTTTCTCTTTTTCATGAAGGCTCTTTTTGCTAATGCTATTCTGCTTTTAACATCATTCCTGCTTCGGCCATCGGTTGTAATTTTGCTTCCCAAGTAACAGAACTCTCACTTCTCCTATTGCATCCGATCCTATTTTTATATTTAATCTGCTAGTATTGGTATCATTTCTGCTACATTTCATCACTTTTGTCTTACTTTGATTTATATTCAGTCCAAAATCTTCCTTCAGTATTTTGTTCATGCCATTCAATAACTTCTCAATATCCTCAGCCCTCTCTGCTAACAAGAAAATGTCATCAGCAAATCGTAGCATACTGATTTTTTTCTCCCTGAAAACTTATGCCGCATGGAAATTTTTCTTTGACTTTCTTCATTGCTTCTTCTACATACAAGTTGAATATTAACGGTGATAGACTACAACCTTGTCATATATATATATATATATACGAAATCACAACCGCCAAATAGGGTAGACAGTTAATACGAATTAATGAGTTATATGCATTATATCACTCTGTACCGAAACATGGAGTAACAGTACTGATTCTGGACTGCTGGAATATATGTTCGCCCTTCAGGACATGGTTCAAGAGTCTACACATTCGCAAATCTTCTGTTTCTTCCACCGTCACGGAAAAGTGCTAAACACATTTCCGTGAGGTTTTCGCTGTTGGAAACTCATGATTTGAAGTATCTCATTTCGCGCTAAGCAGCCTGGCGGCGGGTATGGAAATTAAAATATCTCCACAACTGCAAACTTTATTACACAAGCGCGAAATTTTGGACGTTTGCTTCTCACGCTGTATTGGCTGAACGGATTTGAGTGAAATTTGCTATGGAGTTAGAATACAGTCGGCATTAAAACACAGCATACTTTTAATCCCCAAAAAACGAGTAATTCCGGAACAGGAAAAGAAAATCTGTTGCTAACTCTAAAACTTTTGAACGCCATATTTAGTTTCTTTCAGTTTGGATCATGGAAACAGTATGACGCGTCAGCTATGTCGCCGTAATGTAGGTCGGAGTGATGGGTCATAACTCCCAGACTCACATTACACGTTGCACAACCGCAAGATACACAGCTCACGTGCTTCACGAAGTTTATTCTCTCCATTAGGATAGGAAAAAAAAAAAAAAAAAATCCCTGCCACAACGCGACCCACGGAGTCGATATAGCGTACTTCCCATTACACAGCTACCTGTGCTACAGGTGAAGGTCGCGTTAGTGGCTATAAACATCCCCACCGAGACAGGGATTCGAACCGGGGACCTTTCGGTCCCCAACCAGACTCCTTACAAACTGAGCCATCAGACCATTAACATGTCGGTTACGCCAAATCGTAAGATTTTACCCTTCCAAAAATAACTCAACGCGCCTAAAGAAGTTTTCACTACAAAACCAGTTTTCGAATGGTTACTTTGCTTCACGACAAAGAATAATAATAATAAAACATCTCAGTCCGATTTCTGATTTCCCGTACGTTATCACTGCTCTTTCCTACGCTATGGGAAGCCCACTGCCGGGGATTGGTTGGGCCAAAAAGTAAACTGACGCCGGGGAAATTCTACATCGAAGTTTCACCAACTACTGATAAACTAGGAAAAATCAGATGTCGAACGGATCGGCTGCCCAGGAATGGAATGTGCAAGGACAAACGGTCAAATATGGCTGGTAGAAATATTATGTTGGTACTGCAGTTAATACTTTCACAAAAATCAGAGAAAGTCGGAAAAAAACATAGAGTATGTTATTTAAGATGGTGAAGGTTTAAGTAGGCTGCAAGCTATCGTCAAGTACTTTGAAACTGATATTTAATTCTTGCATCTATGGCTTTCTGAACTGTCTGATCCATATAGGTCTAAACTGCTATTGTCGGCGGGGGAAAAAAAATTGCAATTAGTGACGGAGTTCAACCGCAAATCAAAGAACACGAGAGATATCCAAGATGGCGGCCAAGGAAGCAGTAAATTACATTCATCAAGCTTGCTTTGCACTCGTTGGTGTGTCTCGACATATATAGCAGAAAAGCTGCACGGTTCATTAAAGTCCTGCCCGCTAAATTAATTATCGTTGCGGGCAGTTATAAAACCTCCGACGCAATACACTCTCTGACTGGGCCGTTTTATGACTCAATAACCTTCCACTGAAAGAAAAGAAAAAAAATCAGGAAGAAAGAAAATAAGCTGCAGCACTACTGCTTGTATCTCCCCGTCCTCATTACTCCTTCTATTATACAATCGCTTCTTTTTTTCTTTCTGTTCGTTGTGCTTGCAATAAGCTCTCTGGCGAAGCCACCGCCTTCTAAAACTCCTGGGCAGCTTTAAAAGTCACCGCCTGATGTATATTTAATTCTTCGTAACGGGACGCTGACTTTTAAAGACGCCCCGGAGTTTTTTGCTGCTCGTTCGGGACCCCCTGCTTAACTGCCGCTTAAAGGTCTGGACTCGTACACGAGTAAGCACTAACAGTCACAAACAAAAAACAGAACGAGGAAACACGAGCGGGCGAGGCGGCTGTCATTCACAGCTGCCGTCATTATTATAATCGCTGAGAAACTGCTTTCGCAGTGCGGATTTCATTTTCTCTTCAGCTGATTCACATAATTTGTACAGCACCTCACTTCCTAACCAAAAATAAAACATTTTCCACTATCTTGTGTTTCATAAAAAGTGTCATCAGTTTGTGGTCATCGTCATCTCTGTTCCTTTACATGTATCATACATGTTATTTCTAAAGTTTTTTTTCTTTTTCACAACCTAAGTCGATAAGTGAGGTATCAGTTTAAAGATCAAGGTCTCCGCTTTGGTTACATCATGTTTTAGAAACTAATCAACCTTTTTTCTGTCGCAGCCATTTTTATTCTGTGATACCTAACCGAAATCGATAAATGAGGAGTCATTTTAAAAATAAACGTCTCCACTTTGGTCAAATCATATTCTAAGAAAGGAATTTTTCGTAATTTGATCCTTAAAGACCATAAGTATCATTAATTATACAGGGTGTTACAAAAAGGTACGGCAAAACGTTCAGGAAACATTCCTCACACACAAACAAAGAAAATATGTTATGAGGACATGTGTCCGGAAACGCTTACTTTCCATGTTAGAGCTCATTTTATTACTTCTCTTCAAATCACATTAAACATGGAATGGAAACACACAGCAACAGAACGTACCAGCGTGACTTCAAACACTTTGTTACAGGAAATGTTCAAAATGTCCTCCGTTAGCGAGGATACATGCATCCACCCTCCGTCGCATGGAATCCCTGATGCGCTGATGCAGCCCTGGAGAATGGCGTATTGTATCACAGCCGTCCACAATACGAGCAGTGAATCGAAGAAGTACAGTACATACTAACGAAACTAAAATGAGCTCTAACATGGAAAGTAAGCGTTTCCGGACACATGTCCACATAACATATTTTCTTTGTTTGTGTGTGAGGAATGTTTCCTGAAAGTTTGGCCGTACCTTTTTGTAACACCCTGTATAACGCGTATTTTTGTCATATCTCCCTGGATATGTAACTGAAATCGATAAACGAGATATCGTTTCAAATATTACGATCTGCGCTTTGGTTACATCATATTTTAAGAAATGAATTTTTCGAATTGGGCCCTTAACGGGTAAATGTATCAATATTTTGACAACTTTTTTTAATACCAAACCAAAAACGACAATTGAGGTATCAATTTAAAGATTTAGGCCTTCACTTCGGTAACATCATAAATTAAGAAAGAAATTTTTCGGATTTTGAGCCTTAAGGGGACACAGTCGCAAACAGGCTCAAGAAAATCGATTTTTTTATTTTTATACTTGTTCACTGATCCAATTATTTAGCTACAAAATGCCGTTTGTTTCATGCAAATTTGACCATTAGATTCGGAGTTATTAATTTTTTCGTGGTAATAGTGTGTCTGTATTGTAATGTACATTAGTTTCCCGTATGCAAAACTTTTAATACAATTTTTTCTCAAAACTACATTTCTTGATCTTCTGGTACACTTTTCTCAAAAACTAAGACTGATAAAGACATCAGACTTTCAGCATATCTTGTTAATAAAACGTTGATTAATCAAATAAAAAATGGGACCTGTCGTAACAACCAGAACAAACTTACAAGATCCATGGTATTTATTAAAAGTTACAATTTTTTTGTCTTTTATAACAAAAAATCATTACTCATAAACTACATAAAATATAGTAACAAATCTTTATGTGATTTGCAGATGATGTTTTATCTGCATACTGCGAAAGTTTCAGGTCCGTATCTCCTTTAGTTTCTTCAGAAAGTGTACCCTTAAGTTTGCTTGTCTTAACAGTGATTTCTTATGGGAGGTCCTTCGCGACTGTGTCCCCTTAAAGAGCAAAGGTGGCGCGTATGAGACAGTTCAGAGCCAAGGCGCTAGATGGCAGCAGCACATTTCACAGGGATATTAATAAACTGTGTTTTTATACAATAAGTAGGTTTTCGAATAATTTCTTGTATTATGGAGACATTTCTCTTTTGCTGTACAATTCCTGCGAAAATATTTTATTTGCGAAATTTTTTCAAGGGCTATGATCACAGTAAAACATATCACAGAGATATGGCTATGCTGTGGACAGGTTTGTCGTATTCCGTTAACAGTTTGTTTTACGCGTCCAAAAGTTTTTCCTAATGTTTCGTAATATGCTGCAAGTATTTTGTTACGTACACTAAACAATTGCCACACATGATGCGGTTCTTCTTTCGTCTATTACAAAAAAACCAACCTTACTATTTACTGTATCGGAGAAATTTTCGCACAGGTGACGTAGTTGACCTAATATCCACCAACGCTTCATCTCCAATGCACGCCCCGTACACCTGTGACTACCAACCCAGCTCCTTTATCACATCAGTAACTCACTGTGTTCCGTAGCAGTTGTCATAGAACACAAACAAATCTAGAACACCAACACTTTTTAAGTCTTCTGCAAGAAAATACCGATATTTTCGTGTAACAAAGTAAAACTAGAAACAAATTGCATGCTAACAAGTATATTTATTAGCAAATGACATAATTTAATTGAAACTAGAGATAATTTTTTAACACCTGCAGTCAGATGTGGACATGGAATATACCGTCTCAGACGAGAGAGAGCGTAGCGGGTGAGAGGAAACAATCGGGCATCGTATTTTGGGGACACGGGTTCGAGTACCCGCACGAGCATCGAGATTCCGGTTTTCCACGGCTTCCTAGAACCAATTCAGGCGAATGCCGAGATGCATCCTTGAGAACTCGATGGCAGGATTTCTTCCCGTTGCTTGCTCCCAGTCCTTGCCATTTATCAGTTTGACGTTGTATCCCTCTTCCCCTGATTTGGTTAGGAATGGTGTCTTAAATCCTGAGGCAAACTGTCCGACGACTGTTGTAACTGGTCCTTGGTATCCTTGATACTGGCGCTCGGATGGAATTGACGTCAGAGCTGGTCCCACACATGTTCTACCGGGGACAGATCTGGGGATCTTGCTGGTCACGGGAGTACCTCAACGTCTCGCAGACGGGTCATAGAGAGACGAGCCGTGTGTGGACGAGCGTTGTCCTGTTGATACTGTCGCGTGCGAGCTCATGACGTACCGTTGAGTTCCTACAGTCATTACCAGCCGTGACCGGAAGTCATAGCTGATGGCTGCTGACACCGTGTCGTAAGGAATAACACCGCTGCCTCTCAGAAACATTGGAAGAAACGGACCTCTCCTCAGGTCGCCGCCATACTCGCCGAAGTAGTGCAGAATCTTTAATATAATGAATGGCGTCGCACTGTGTCGAGAGCTAAGTCGCGGTCTTGCACTGCCTAGGATGACCATCGTCGGCATCTATGGTGGCCACCTGCAGAAACGTCTCATTCCTCTAATGTTTTGGAGAGGCACGGTGTGAGCAGCCATAGGGTATGATGTCAGGTTTCGGCTAGGACAATGCTGGTCCGCATACGGCACATCAACTATCTGCTTCATGTCGAGGTACTCCCGTGACTAGCAAGATTCCCAAGATCCCGATAGAACATGTGTGGGACCAGCTCGCACGTCAACTCCGTCCAGGATATCAAGGACCTGTTACATTAGTCGGCGCCCAGCTTGCCTCAGGAGAGGATACAACGGCACTATGTCACCATTCCCAAACCGAGCGTGGTGGGTGTACGGTTAACGTTCTGGCTTCGCATTCGGGAGGATGCCGGTTCAATTCCCCGTCCCGGCATCCAGATTTGGGTTTGCCGTGGTTTCCCTAAATCACTACAGGCGAATGCCGGGATGCTTCTTTCAAAATGCCATGGCCGAATTCCTTCCAGTTCCTTGTCCCAGTCCCTTCCCGTCTCTAATGACCTCGAAATCGACGAGGCGTAAGACCTAAGTAAAAAAAAAAAATCCCAACCGAATCCAGGACGAGTAGTTACAATGTCATACTGAAAAATAAGCTCATATTGCGTAGTTCTCTGTAAAATTGACTCGAATTTGTAATCAGTGAAATAGCATCATATATTCTGTTAGCTGCCGAAATTTCATTTCGTTTCTTCCTCCCGTTTCCAATGCATTACTTTTTTGCAGGCAGTGTATATAGGCCGATACGGTGTAACTCGATACCCAGGTTCTTAAAGCAGATATTCGAAGATGGATATGTAGTAACGAAGAAATGATCTCCTAATATGAAGAGACTGAAGAGCAGTGGACATATTGATTAGAAGCAAACGGAGATTCCATAAAGGCTGCTAAACCGTGAATGGAGGCGGGGGAGTGGTGTGATAGGCGGGCGCAATCCCAGCACGGCATTCCGTCTGCCGCGGCGTCGCTTTGTTTTACTGCCGCGCCACAGATTCTATTAAGTCTGCTGGAACAAAGAATGTCTCTGGCGCGTCTAGCTATGCCCTCGCTTATTGCTGCCCGCCGCACGTTCTGTGTCCGCCATGATGTTGACATATTCAACATTTATAAAATTCCTACGCTGAACGGAGCAGTTAACTCGGTCGACGACAGCGCAATCAGTGTCATTCACTGACACGCTCGAGTCAGCACGCAAGCCGTCGCCAGGTCAGTGGCTCGCACCGCTCAACTACACGACTACCTCGTAAACACTACCTGTCCCCTCCACCACGACAGAACGCACGCTATGAATTAGTAGAAATCGACAGTTTCCTTAGGCGATGTCAGTATGAGACTGGTTGGATTTCGTTCTTAATCATTTAAATTGCCTCCACAAGTGACTTGTTACTAAATGGACAGGGTTACCTAGTAAACAATGGTATTATCAGAAACCAAAGGGTGTTTGTCTTTGATGCAGTGTCACCTTTGGCAGAAATCGACAGTTTCCATAGGCGATGTCAGTATGAGACATGTTGGATTTCGTTCTTCACCATTTAAATTGCCTCCACAAGTGACTTGTTACTAAATGGACAGGGTTACCTAGTAAACAATGGTATTATCAGAAACCAAAGGGTGTTTGTCTTTGGTGCAGTATCACCTTTGGCAGAAATCGACAGTTTCCATAGGCGATGTCAGTATGAGACATGTTGGATTTCGTTCTTAACCATTTAAATTGCCTCCACAAGTGACTTGTTACTAAATGGACAGGGTTACCTAGTAAACAATGGTATTATCAGAAACCAAAGGGTGTTTGTCTTTGATGCAGTGTCACCTTTGGCAGAAATCGACAGTTTCCTTAGGTGATGTCAGTATGAGACATGTTGGATTTCGTTCTTAATCATTTAAATTGCCTCCACAAGTGACTTGTTACCAAACGGACAAGGCTACATAGTCAACAATGGTATTATCAGAAACCCAAGTGTGTTTGTCTTTGATGCAGTGTCACTTTTGGCAGAAATCGACAGTTTCCTTAGGCGATGTCAGTATGAGACATGTTGGATTTCGTTCTTAATCATTTAAATTGCCTCCACAAGTGACTTGTTACCAAATGGACAAGGCTACCTAGTCAACAATGGTATTATCAGAAACCAAAGAGTGTGTGTCTTTGATGCAGTGTCACCTTTGGCAGAAATCGACAGTTTCCTTAGGCGATGTCAGTATGTGACATGTTGGATTTCGTTCTTAATCATTTAAATTGCCTCCACAAGTGACTTGTTACTAAATGGACAAGGCTTCCTAGTCAACAATGGTATTATCAGAAACCAAAGAGTGTTTGTCTTTGATGCAGTGTCACCTTTGGCAGAAATCGACAGTTTCCTTAGGCGATGTCAGTATGTGACATGTTGGATTTCGTTCTTAATCATTTAAATTGCCCTCCACAAGTGACTTGTTACTAAATGGACAAGGTTACCTACTCAACAACGATGTTATCAGAAACCAAAGAGTGTTTGTCTTTGATGCAGTGTCACCTTTGGCGATATCTGTTCAGGTTATTGCTCCGTCATAAGAGATGCCGCAATGTTTAAGATATACATTGAGCTTTCAAACTGTGAACTCCTCATTTGAAACGGTTCCGTAGTACTCGCTTCATGCCTGTACAAGGGTTTTTTTTTTATTTTTTTTTATTTTTTTTTTTAAACTGCTTTACGTCTCTTTTTAACATCGTGGTCTTTAGAGACGGGAAAGGATGGGAGGCAAGGATGGGGGCAAGGAATGTGAAGGAATTCGGCCATGGCCTTTTGAAGGAAGCATCCCGGCATTTGCCTGGAGTGATTTGGGAAACCATGGAAAACCCAAATCTGGATGCCCGGACGGGGATTCGAACCGCCGTCCTCCCGAATGCGAGGCGAGAACGCTAACCGTTACACCGCCCCTCTCGGTCCTGTACAAAGGGATAAACTCATGTAGCCCGTTAAAAGGTTTACAATAGTACCTGCTCAAAACCCATCAAAAATGGTGGGATGAACGTAATGTTCTGGCAAGCCATCTATTCGCGGATGGTTAACTAAATAACTCAATGTAGTTCCTCGTGCCTTGCGCCGTAACGAAAAGGTTCAGTCGTCACCCTGGTCCAGGTGGCATTTCAGCGTAACCACAAACTCCGCCAATATTGCGCTAAAAAAATAAAAGCATCAATCTCACGCGAATTAATACCGTCCTTGTATGGCATGTCAGTGGCAATAATGCATCGCCATATTAACTTTATCCAAAGTCTGCACGGATTCTTAAATTTTTCTTTTTTGTTATTCGTGATTCAGTTCGACGTGCGAATGGCTGATACAGTAACGTGCTGCTGAAATAAAGACCCCAGTAAAATGACGTCAGTGACAGCAAAGGTTAAAAATTAATCTTAACTAACTTTTTATTAGTGGTCTGGGTCGCATAGAACAAGGTCAATGTGGAACTACTATCATGCAAATGAAGTAATGACTTCATTAACATGGCGCTGATGAAAGCAATTTAAATTATAATTACAAAAAAACGATCAAGGTTAAATTTAAATCTAATCGTATTTCTGCTGAAATCGCTGCTCAAGAATTAAAGCATATCTTTGGACAAACTATTTAACTAGTATATCTATTAGTATAATAGGCAAGTGTCACGCTGACGTCATGTCACAGGATGACGTAGCTATGACGTTGCGCTATGACGTCACTTTTTACGATGATATTCATGGGAATGCGCGTTATTTAATAACATTTCCAAGCATCAGTGAAAAAATTAACTCACAGAACACTTAAATAAAAGTATGTATTGCGTTAAATTGACATATCACTCATTAGATGCTTATATTTACATAATATTCTTTTGATATATAGAAATATTCGTTAAATTCTTTGTCCATAGATATGTATGATCAAAGTTTGTATTTCGAGCATCAGTGTTCCGAAAAGTTTGGTTAGAGTATTTCTTAGCTCTATTAGTAATCTAATATTACCTGGCAAGCCGTAAGTTCATATATTTTTTTTAAATTTCCTTTGCTTTTTACTGTGACATGTTTCAGCCGTATGTAACTGTAATAGTGATCTGAATAACGGATAACGTGAAAGGCAGATGTAAACATCTTTGAAGATTTTCGATTTAGTTTATATCGCGATTAATTATTGCCACTAAAATGTGATAAGTATATGTATTAATATGCGTGTAACGGAACTAGGCCTATTATTTCTCTGGCGGCATGTTTAGCGTAGTACTGTATGTATTCTACGATAACCGTGAAGCCGCAATTTGTTGATGGATTGTTATGTAACTCGACGAAAAAAATTGAAAGTAGAGAATATTTTAATTTTTTTGATATATCACTTAATTCTCGAGCTATTGTATCTCAAAATTGACGTGGTTAGGTTGAAATGAAGAAAAATTTTGCCATTGCCAAATTTGATGGCGATATCGTATGTAACTCGAAGAGACAAATCGAAAACAATACATTTTCTTTCCATATCTCGCTTAGTTCTCGAGATATTGTAGACTATCTCAAAATTGAGGTGGTTTAGGTGAGATCTGGCCTGGACCAGAAAAAACAAATTACCAAAACCGCTATATCTACAAGGTGGAAATGCACTATACGTGTTTATTTTCTTCCTGGTGGTTGTTGTTAGGTTGAAATAGGTCCTGGACCAGAGGAAACTTCACCAAAATCACAAGGAACTATACCTATAACCGATTTTCAACATGCTATAACTCGAAAACCAAGAAAGATATAAAAAAATTTTATTCTTTATTTTCGATTTGTTTCGTCAAGTTCTACAAGAATTCATCATCAGATTGTGGCACCACGGTAATGATTGAACTGCCTGTGGTTGTATTGAAATGCAACCTGGACCAGGAGAGCAACAGAAACATTTTGTTACTGCGCAAGGCAATAGGAACTATATTATGATTTATTTTTGTATTTATTTGCTAAGAAATGATTTGCCAGAAAGTTGTTATGATTTAATTTAGCATCCTTCGTTTTCACTGTGGTCATTATTTCAAGTAACCTATGTCATCCATTAACACACCGATCTTCATCATAGATAATAAAAAATAAAGATGTAAGAACACGTGAAGAATTTGGAACAAGTTTATATCGCGATTCGTGATGACACTCAAATGCGATACAGGGAATATTTCAATTCGCATGTGATAGAAGCTTTGGTTTTCTAGCGCCATTATTAGCGAACATTGTGGTTAGACTGAAATGCGATCTGTATCAAGTTGACAACTGAAATCTTTTGCTACTCACAAGGGACGAGAAAATTACAGCACATTGAGCTTTATTTCAAAACAATTCTGTTTAGGTACAACTAAAAAGAAATTAATTGACAGAATACTCCAAACCAGTCATTTTTGACGAGCTTTGTGGCTAGTAAGTAATTAAAAAGCAACTGATAATTAACATTCAGCTAAACGCTGTCAGTGCATTTCTTTCAGTGTTCTGCCATTTTATTTGTTCGCGAAATTGCTGTTAAGCAACGCTTATCTCCTCTAATATTCCAGCATGAACGCCATACTGGTACGGACACGGTGACTATGCTTAGCCTTTTATTTGTAATGATAAGTGTATAAAATTGAAACAAATTATGCATTTCTATTACTTAAGTGTCGCAAGGCGATGACTTGACTCAGCATCTTTTCCACTAATACCAAACTACAGATAGAGAAAAAGAGTTTGGGTATAGAATGTTCAGTGTAAATATGAACTTGGACATAATGCTATAAAATATGTATAAAACGAAAAAAATTAACCTGCTTCAATTGACTGTCATAAGGAGATCAGAAACCAAGGTTAATACTAGGCCGTTATAGAGAAATTAGTAGTGTGTGGTAATTCTAACTCGGAGACCATCAGTCTTGCTCAGAACGGATTTCGGTCTCCTTCATATATGTTGAAGGGTACACAGCATATATATCTGTGTGGTACAGTCGTTTCTCAATTGCGCCCTCGTTCTTGAGATATTTATATGCAAATAAACGAAAAGTGCTAAATGTTGGGAATATGATAAATTATTCCCCCATTCTATCCTTTGGCAATGTGGTCTATGCGGTAGGGTGTTGCTTTCATAATTTTCTGACCCGAGTTCAAATCCCCGCTGAATCAAATATTTTTATTTATTTTTATCTTCAAAAATTGTCAAGCTTAACTTCTTTATTTTGTTAAAACTTCATTTGCACACTTTTAATGGACGAAATAAAATTTAAAACAAATCACATTGCTTATAACAGATACACCAAACATAATTTCGGCCGACCGAGCGGGGCGGTGTAACGGTTAGCGTTCTCGCCTCGCATTCGGGAGGACGGCGGTTCGAATCCCCGTCCGGGCATCCAGATTTGGGTTTCCATGGTTTCCCCAAATCACTCCAGGCAAATGCCGGGATGCTTCCTTCAAAAAGGCCATGGCCGAATTCCTTCCCATTCCTTGCCCCCATCCTTGCCCCCTATCCTTTCCCGTCTCTAAAGACCTCGATGTTAAAAGAGACGTAAAGAAGTAACAAAAAAAAAAAAAAAAATATTCGGCCCATATATATTCCTAATATGATTCGCCCATACCCAATAAAATTAAGTCAGATCGTGAATCTGCTAGTAAACAGGAATCTCACACAAGAATTTTGCACTGTTATAAGCGTTTGTCACTGGTTCTTCCATTTCCTTGTTGAGCTCCAGTTTTTTTCACGGTTAGGCCTACTATTTTATTTTCAACCATTTACACGCAACCGTTCTTGGAAAAAATCGAGTGTAGAAGGAAGATTGAAAAAACTATCTTCCCAATGAAACGTATTTCGTTTAAAATACCTCTTGATGATATACAAGTAAAGAAACGACGAAGAAGAAATAAATAAAATGACAGTAACAATTTCAATTGAAAACGAACCGAAATAACTTATTATCAAAAAATGAAAAAATAATGTAAGAATGAAGACTTTCCAGACATATGATTGCAATGATTTTCAAGGGTGTGCGGCCGATTTGTGTTGTGAAAAGACAATCCGTCGGTAGACCCGTGAATTCATTACGAAAAAAAAGAATTTCAGGAAAAAAATGACGCTGAATTGTAGGTAATATGATTTGTTTTAAATATTATTTCACTCAATAAAAGTAGGTAAATGAAGTTTTAACAAAATGAAAAGGTCAAGCTCGATAATTTGTGAAGATAAAGATAAATAAAAATATTTGATTCTGCGGGGATTTGAACTCGGGTCAGAAAATAATGAAGCTAACACGCTACTGCATAGACCACGCCGCTACTGAATAGAATGAGGGAATAATTTATCATATACCCAACATTTAGCACTTTTTGTTTATTTGCATGTGAATATCTCAAAAATAAGGGCGCATTTTGAGAAACGACTATACCACAGACATATATGCTGTGTACCCTTCAACATGCAGGGTGGGGCATGTAATATGTTTTCTGGAAATATTTCGGAAAGAAAGCATTTTAACAAACAATAACCTATATAAAAAATAATCGTACAGTAGGGGGTTACAATTATGTGATATTGGTTTTTTCACAGGTGGCGCTGTTGTCGTTACAACAAGGTCAACTTAATTTTTTTAAATGGGAACCCCTATTTTTTTTGAAGATTCCGATTCCTCATGAAAAAATAAAAATAGTTTGCTTAACTCACTTTTCTGTTAGCCTCACAGATGGCGCTGTAATCGCGAAAAATGAATATTCGCGTTTTTTTTGTATAATTTTAATTATTGTTTAAATAATTACATGTAATTTTCATTCTGTAAACATGGAAGGTAATTTTAAAGGATAATGACGAAATTGATTTTTTAAATGCTTTTTCTTACTTATTTGCAGCCATGTGTACAGCAGGTGCTCAAAAAGGTGACCATTTACTTCCAGACATTTTCTGACCCTTTGCAGAAATGATGCCTGAACAGCTCGAAGTGTGTCAGAAAATGTCTGGAAGTAAATGGTCACCTTTTTGAGCACCTGCTGTAGACATGGCTGCAAATAAGTAAGAAAAAGCATTTAAAAAATCAATTTCGTCATTATCCTTTAAAATTACCTTCCATGTTTACAGAATGAAAATTACATGTAATTATTTAAACAATAATTAAAATTATACACAGAAAACGCGAATATTCATTTTTCGCGATTACAGCGCCATCTGTGAGGCTAACAGAAAAGTGAGTTAAACAAACTATTTTTATTTTTTCATGAGGAATCGGAATCTTCAAAAAAAATAGGGGTTCCCATTTAAAAGAATTAAGTTGACCTTGTTGTAACGACAACAGCGCCACCTGTGAAAAAACCAATATCACATAATTGTAGCCCCCTACTGTACGATTATTTTTTATATAGGTTATTGTTTGTTAAAATGCTTTCTTTCCGAAATATTTCCAGAAAACATATTAAATGCCCCACCCTGTATATGGAGGAGATCGAAATCCGTTCTTAACAAGTCTGATGGTCTCCAATAAGAGTTGAGACTGTGCAGAGTTTCAGCCACCCGCCACTTACAGCGCTAGTTGTAGGTAAACACAAATAGCGACTCGTTTGGAAAATTTGTCTCGGGAAGAAATCCGCTCATTGTGTAGGTCAGACTTGTAACCGGGAGCCTAACTGCAGCGCCTGCTGGCAGAGGTTGTAATGTCTGGTCAGCTTTTCGGAGTGTGGAAAGTTTGAAAAAGTAACCGACGAAGATCATCGACCACCCTCTCTGCAGCACAGACCTCGCTTCGAGCGATTTTCACGTGTTTCCTCACTTGAAGGGTCTTGTAGGAGGCCGACGATACGCTTCAGACGAGGAGGTGCAACACTTTGCGACAACGTAGCTGAACACGCAAACTCATCCCGCGAAGCGACAAGTGTCTGAACACATATGGTAACTATGCAGTACTGTATTGGTTGTATGAACTCAAGTGTACACGATTGAGTGCAGGCTTTGTGATTGCGTCAGGGCAGGCTATTTGCGTGTGGAGACTCACAGCGACCTCGCCTCCTTGCGGACTCACCGTCGCCCAGATAGAGTTTCCTGGAAGTGCAGGTGATGTCACACGCCACTATCTCAGTCCATACACGGCGCGACACCCGCCAAGGGCACTCGGAGCTTTAACACACATCTCCACCTGTGACTGACTTCTTCAACTTGCTCATCCAGAGGCTGGTGCTTATTCTCTCTGGAAGCACATTCATCAGTCAGGCTACCAACCACTTGCTACGCCTGTCGCAAGCCACCTGTATACGCAAAGTGTAACTATTATGTTTAGTGTGTGGTGGATGGATTTTTGTTGACTGCGGGACACTGCAGTCAGGAAGGCTCGTACCCGGTCCCGTTACATCCCCCGTGGTGGCGCCTTAATGCGCCAGACACTCTGCCGGGTAACTAACATACAGAAATGTACAAATATGTGAAACTAATCATAATCCCCCCACCTCCCCATCTATTTATCAATTTTATTCTAGTAATGCCCATTCCGATATTCGGGGCAGAGAAGGAACGGAATGAAGTATATTGTACCAGCCCTCAAATCTAAACTTCAAATGGAATTGTATTTTATGAAGCATTTGTAGCAAGCCAGAGTGTGATTGAAAATGGTTTTGTATATTTGTCTTGTATTTTGTTGTAAATCGGTGTAAATCCATCTTGTATTGTGGAAAGAAATTATGTAGATACCATTCAGTATGGTTAAGAACAGAACTAAGCAAGAGAATTACTCAAATGTTTGTAATTGTAAGTATTAAGGTAAGCTGCAATGCTTAATGGATGATTTACTACAGTTTAAAATGATTTATGTGGATACTTTTGTGTTTAAGTATCTTTAATTTTCATTTCTAAGCATTTCGAAATGATTGTAAATGATTATGTATTAATTCTGATCGTTTTTAATTGTTTAAGTATTGTTAATGTTCGAGAAATATCCGTCGGAAGCCTTTGTAGTGTTCTAGAACTTTCGATGGAGCTTATATAAAGCGACCAGCAGAGACTGAGTATCAGTATCTTGGCATTAGTTTACGTCGGCCAAAGACAGTGTTGAGCGAACAGTTTTGGTAGTATGTCTTTGGAAGAAGTGTCGACTGTAATAGTTGGAGTGTTGTGTTTTATATGTGAATTGTATTTTGAAGTCCGATGTTTACTAACAATAGAACAAGTTAAAATTTGAAACATGATCTTGGACTAGTTATTTATTATCTTATATATAAAAATCAATGTTTGTTTGTGAGTTTGTTCGTCTTCTAAGCATTCCTATACCATTTATCAGATTGCAATGGAACTTTGGAGAGTTTTCGAGTGTGAGTCTGCGAACGTTTCTGTGAAAAAAAATTTCCAAAAACTCACCCCCTATTCCCCATAACACCCCATAATTTAGGCAAAACCACATTTTTTATCCGATTTAGATAGGAATTTGTACACTTATACTTTAAAACAAACAGAAAAATACTGCCTACATACGGTTTGCGAATATTAATTCCCTCGCCCACTTTCCACCCCCATAATTTTTTCACCCCATAATTTAGGCAATAGCACATTTTTATCCGATTTAGATAGGAATTTGTACACTTATACTTTAAAACAAACAGAAAAATACTGCCTACATACGGTTTCCGAATATTCATCCCCTCGCCCCCTTTCCACCCCCATAATTTTTTCACCCCATAATTTAGGCAATACCACCTTTTTTATCCGATTTAGATACGAATTTCTACACTTATACTTTAAAACAAACAGAAAGATACTGACAACATATGGTTTCCGAATATTCATCACCTTTCCACCCCCATTACGTTTTTACCCCATAATTTAGGCAAACCACATTTTTTATCCGATTTAGATAAGAATTTGTACACTTATACTTTAAAAGAGAGAGAATACTGTACACATTAATTTCACAAAAACTCAATCCCTCTCCTCTCTTTCAACCACCTTAATTACCCCCTCTTCCCCATAACACCCCATAATTTAAACAAACCCGCAAACCGTTCGTCCGATTACGGCGAAGCTATGGTGAATTGTCGACGGGATGACGGAGAAGGTTCCTGTCAAAAAAATTAAAAAACCCACCCCTCCTCCCCATAATTTAAACAAAACCACATATTTCATCAGATGTCAATGGGAATTTGCACACTTATACTTTGAAACAAACATAAAAATACTGCCTGCATATGTTTTCCAAAGCGCATCCCCTCTCACCCTTTCCAACTGAAAATGAATTAAATTTAAAATTTATATGTAAATATTTTTTCATTTAATCTATGTGCCTACTCAAGTCCAGCAATAGTGAAGCGTTGCCGGGTCAGCTGGTATTTAATTAAACCTCAAGGAATCGAATAATATCCTTTCATCCCTTAAGGATTGTGCAGTATTTCACTGCTAGGAACACATTTATAATGTAAGATTGCTGTGTTCGATGAGGCAGAAAGGTTTTTTATATACACGTTGTCCAGGAATGAATGGATAATCCTAGAACTGTCCTACTATATGACGAAATTCTATTTTAGTAAAAGTCTAACCATTTAGAGATATTGATTTTTTATTTTTATTTCGAAACCTGTCATTTTATTCAGTTTGTTTCATACCAATTCTACAAATTAAAGCTTTTTGAACTCTTTTTAATTTACTCAAGGATGTTTGAGTCATCTAAAACGTAGTACTTTTTTTCTTAAAACGTTAAAAAGTCTTTCTTAAAAAAATCATATTATCATTTTATTTACTGCATGTTTAAAATACACAATGGTCTGTTTAGCAAATTGAACTAGCATAAAACAAACATTTTAAAAGAAGTATAAAATAATTTTACCATTTAAGATTTTCATAAGGTTTTTTTTTAACATGTTAAGAAAAATATTGTCTTATATCATTCCAGCATCTTTGAGTAAATTAAAAAAAAAAAAAAAAAACATTTTCAAAAAGTCTTGATTTGTAGAAATGGCATGGTATAAAACGCATGTTTCGAAAAAATATTAAAAAAAATCAATTTCTCGAAAATGGTGAGACTTTTAACAAAATAAATTTCTGTCGTATAGTAGGAAATGACGTGACCTATGAACGGTTCCGGAACGCGCTGTATACAGGGTGTTACAAAAAGGAACTGCCAAACTTTCAGGAAACATTCCTCACACACAAACAAAGAAAATATGTTATGTGGACATGTGTCCGGAAACGCTTACTTTCCATGTTAGAGCTCGTATTGTGGACAGCTGTGATACAATACGCCATTCTCCAGGGCTGCATCAGCGCATCAGGGATTCCATGCGACGGAGGGTGGATGCATGTATCCTCGCTAACGGAGGACATTTTGAACATTTCCTGAAACAAAGTGTTTGAAGTCACGCTGGTACGTTCTGTTGCTGTGTGTTTCCATTCCATGTTTAATGTGATTTGAAGAGAAGTAATAAAATTAGCTCTAACATGGAAAGTAAGCGTTTCCGGACACATGTCCACATAACATATTTTCTTTGTTTGTGTGTGAGGAATGTTTCCTGAAAGTTTGGCCGTACCTTTTTGTAACACCCTGTATAATGTTCCCTTTCCCCCTGTGCATCAGCATTTCTTCGAGTGTCGACACTCGAGAGAAGCCAGGTTTCAATTTAGCAGCCTTCTATCTGTGGAAGGAACATCTCCTCCCCGAAACCCAATCAGCAGCCGCGCTGCTATCCACAGTGCCAATTTCTTTTGCGTCCATATTCGTGTAGCGATCCCCATAAGGCACGGTTCCGAATTGGACTTCGCCCGTTTACGATAATAAGGAAACACCATAAGCGGCACTCGATTACTGCCCGTCCTAAATCAGACACAAATTCGAATCTTGAGCGATCAGTTCGTTTCTCCGCCGCCGTCGGTGAAATGGCTGTTCGTCTCGGAACCTCACTGAAGTGAGTCAGCAGTCAGCAACTTCAATAGTATTCTAACGACGAAGCTGACCGTGAAACAGCTTGGCTTTAGACCAGGGTAGTATGTGCTCGTATCCGGCGCCAATGTTTTTAAATTTTTAAATATATTTTTAACATATTTTTGTGAGGAGATTGGTAAGGATTGGAAAGAAAGTCTCCGAGCCCTTTACTATTAAAGCAAGGTTGTTGCCTTTCTACAACTTTGTCTAAAATATACATTCATGGTGTCTTAGATAACAAAGTGCTTAAGAAATAGAGTTGGATGGAACCTATTTCTATAGTCTGTTGTCTGCAGATGACCCGGTAGTGGTACATCTACATCTACATTCATACTCTGCAAATCACAAACATTGTGGGTGGCAGAGGGTGCTAAGCACCAATCCTAAACCCGCCCATTCCAATCTCGAATAGTGCGAGGAAAGAAGGAATACATATAAGTATCAGTACGGCATCTTATTTCTCTAATCTTATCCCTCCGGTCATTGCGACCTAAATAGGTTGGCGGAAGAAGTATTTCATTGCACTCGACATTTAAATTTTTTCGCATATTCTCCAATAAATTCGAACGCAAGCTACGTCGTCTGTCTTCCAAACTATCCCAGCCCAATCTATGTATCAATTCTGTGACGCTTTCATAAGGGCTGTAACAACAAGTCACGAATCGAGCGGCTCTCCTCTGCACCCTCTCAACTGAGTCAATCAGAACCTTGCGATATGGATCCCAAACCACACAACAGTAATCCAGATGCGGACGCACTAGTGTTTTATACGCTATCTCCTTTGTTTGAGCATTACAATTCCTCAAAATACGACCTATGAATCGTAATTTAGAATTAGCCTACGACGGAAGTTATGTGCATGTCCCATTTCATGTTGCTTTGTACTGTCACCCCCAGATACTTTACGGAATCAACCGTGTCAACAGGTGAATTGTTTATTTTGTACTCGTGAACAAACTGATTCTTCTTGTTACTTATCCGCATTGTCTTGCACTTTTTGCAATTAAGTGTAAGCTGCCATTTACGGCACCAATCGAAAATAGCATCCAAATCACGCTGAATTTCTAAGCAATCGTCGGAGCACACCTTAAACGCATCGTCGGCAAACAATCGCAACCAGCATTTGAAGTTGTCACCTAGATCGTTTACAAATATTAAGAAAAGAAGTGGATCTATTACACTTCCTTGAGGAACGCCCGAAGTAACATTTATCTTAGAAGACGCTTCCCTGTCAACAACGACATATTGTGATCTACCAGTTAGAAAATCACGTATCCACTCGCAAATCTGAGTCGAAATACCGTAAGCTCGAATCTTCGCTAAAAGTCGGTTGTGTGGCACAGAATCAAAAGCTTTCTGAAAATCCAAAAAAACTGCATCAACTTGCGAACCTGCATCGATAACTTTCATTATGTCGTGGGAAAATAGGGCCAATTGTGTTTCACACGATCTCTTCTTCCGAAATCCGTGTTGACATGGTGTTCTCATCTAGAAACTTCATAATGTTCGAGCATATGACATGTTCCAGAATTCTGCTGCAGACCGATGTTAGAGATATGGGTCGATAATTCCTAGGATCACTCCGATCTCCTTTCTTAAAAACGGGAATTACCTGGGCTATTTTCCAGCTAGAAGGTGGTAGCAGGGGATGAAGAGGACTTAGCGTACATGCTGAGGATGTTAGCAGAGCAGTATGATAATTGGGGACTAAAAATCAACACGACAAAGACAGAGTACCTGGCTGTTGGAAAGAGGATAGTATTAGACAACTATAAATACATGTTACAAGTATAAGTGTTTAGGGAGCATTATTAGTAATCAGGGCCGGGGTTAGAGGGGGGGGGGGTGTAAGCGGGTCATATGTACCCGGCCCGCCGGCTGATGGGGGGGCCCGATCACCGGCTGCAGGGGCCCCCGGCCTCGAAGCCAAGAATCCACCCATTGTCACTCGGCTAGTTTGTAGAGCAAAAAAAAAAAAGGTCGCCAATTTTACCCCGGGCCCAAAATTCCTGGCGCCGTTCCTGTTAGTAATTACGGAACATGTGAAGAAGATATCAGATATAGACCAAACCAAGAGAGGTCCGCCATACAAAAACCAAATCCACTTCTGTGGTCCACTAAGCTTGGCCTAAAAACAAAACTCAGTATTTAGAGAATGTTGGACACGTACAGAAAGAAACCGAAGGAAGAAGTGGAGACGGATTTCTTTCGATTGTCTAAATTCGAGCATGTGCGGAATGAACAAATAGTGCTTCCAACTCTACGGATAGGGGCTAGAGCACTAGCTCCGCGTGCCACAGGTCGCCGGTTCGAATCCGGCCGCGGGCATGGATGTTTAAGTGTTGTGTGCCTGTGTGAATGTTCTGTCCGTCCTGTGGAGTCTACACTTAGGAATCACAAACGTACTGGAGAACTAATTCACTTGAAGAGATGTCATAAATACATTGAGCTGGCTGAATGGCTTAGTTGCCGAAAGCCAAAAAAAAAACTCTACGGATTTTTATAAAAAGTTGGGATTTTTTGACTTTGTTAAAATCTCTACGGATTTTTTTATACTTTTTACTATTTCTTGATTTTTCTTTATATTGATGTTTTGTTAAACTTTGAGCCTATGGTGTTAATGCATTTTAGAATTGTCAATAATTGTGAATCGCTTCCTTGCAACCACTCCTGTGAACCAACAACTGAAATAAAGCTCATATTTTGCTTGAATATAGATTATTAAAAAATAACTTTCCCGGTTAGACGCGAATGCAGGAAATAATTACTTCATGCGAGTGAGTTTCTGGCCAAAGAGTTTATTTCATCGTATTTTGGTTTGAAGAAAAAAACCAGACTTCCATTTCATTCATTAATTCATCACAGTTAGTATCTAATTCCTATTTTTATCCACCACTAGTTATCTTAAAAACGCTTCTACAACACGCAACCCTCAGTCATGCCAAATCTATTATAAGCATTTTTGAAAAAATAAAATGACACAACCAACAATAGAACAAGGTCATACAATTATAGGTAAAAAAAAAACTGACGCGGTCAAACTATGCTGAATAAGGAATGAAATTGTGTAATTTACTGAGGTTGAGGCTGCGGGACTTGCTGCACTAAAAATCATTGCATTTGGAAGATAACACTGCTAGGCGGTAGTTATGTCCGTATGAAGAATACAACTACCAATTTTTTTTTTATTATTATTATTTTTTTTTTTACTGCTTAACGTCTCCTATAACAACTAGGTCTTTATAGACGGGAAACGATGGGGGGAAGGAATTCGGCCATGGCCTTTTGAAGCAAGCATCCCGGCATTCACCTGGAGTGATTTGGGGAAACCATGGAAAACCCAAATCTGGATGCCCGGACGGGGATTCGAACCGCCGTCCTCCCGAATGCGAGGAGAAAACGCTAACCGTTACACCGCCAAACTAAGTGCGCAGGGCTACACTAAATATCTGAAATAATAAAGCAATTGAATAGATATCAGGCGAAATGAACCCTACATAAGTGCTACAAGGACGAAGGAAAAAAAAGTGAAAATTTTGTGATGTAATGCATGGATGCTCCGTAAAACCCAAAGAATAAAAAAAGTAAGCAAAAAAAAAACAACTGATTGGCAGTGATTGGGGACAGCCCACAAAAGAGAAAACTTAAAGTTATGAATATCATACCCACAATACATCTACACCTACATCTATTACATATATACTCTGCAATTCACAAAACTGTGGGTGGCAGAGGGTGCTCAGCACCAAAGCTAATCTCTTTGCTGTGCATTCCAATCCCTAATGGTACGAGGGAAAAAAGGAATTCATATAAGAATCAGTCCGGCACCTTATTTCTCTAATTTTATCTTTCCTGTCCTTCCGACTCAAATATGTTGGTGGACGAAGTATTTCACTACACTCGTGAGTGAAACTGGGAGTACACATGTTTACCAATAAGTTTAAACGAAACGTGTGTCGTCTATCTACCAGACACTCCCAACCTAGTCTACTAATCAGTTCTGTGACGCTTTCATAAGGACTGTAGCAAGCGATCACGAATCGAGCGGCTCTTCTCTGTACTTTCTCTATACTTTCGATCAACCCCTTATGAAACGGATCCCAAATGGCACAACAATAGTCCAAATGTGGACGCATAAGAGATTTGTACGCTATCTCCTTTGTTTGTTCATTACAATATTTCAATATTCGACCTATGAATCGCAGCCTAGAATTAGCTCTACCTACTAACGAATTAATGTGTAAGTCCCATTTCATGTTCCTTTGTACTGTTACTCCCAAATATTTCATAGAATCGACCATATCAATAACTGAATTGTTTAACTCTTATTTCTGAACAATTGGATTCTTTTTTTTAGTTATGCTCATTGTCTTGCACTTTTTACAATTTAGCGTAAGTTGCCACTCAGCGAACCAAGCCAAAATAATATCCAGATCGCGCTGAATTTCTAACCAATCGGCCAAATTCCTTACTTCCCTATAAATAACCGCATCATCAGCAAACAATCTAAAAAGGCTTTTCACATACGTCACAGTTATAGCTACAGATATACTAAATAATAATAATAATTCCGTGTGGTCGTAATGACCTGGTTTCTATTGGTTGTGCATTCCGCCCCTGTCTTAGCCGCCTCAACCTAACACGGTAGTGCTACCAGGTACAGGGGACCTACAGATATAATAAATAATAATAATTCCGTGTGGTCGTAATGACTTGGTGACAGGGTTTCTATTGGTTGCGTATTCCGCCCCTGTCTTAGCCGCCTTAACCTAACCCGGTAGTGCTACCAGGTACAGGGGACCTACAGATATACTAAATAATAATAATTCCGTTTGAACGTAATGACCTGGTGACAGGGTTTCTATTGGCTGCGCATTCCGCCCCTGTCTTAGCCGCCTTAACCTAATCCGGTAGTGCTGCCAGGTACAGGGGACCTACAGATATAATAAATAATAATATTTCCGTGTGGTCGTAATGACCTGGTGACAGGGTTTCTATTGGCTGTGCATTCCACCCCTGTCTTAGCCGCCTTAACCTAACCTGGTAGTGCTACGAGGTACAGGGGACCTACAGATATACTAAATAATAATAATTCCGTGTGGTCGTAATGACCAGGTGACAGGGTTTCTATTGGCTGCGCATTCCGCCCCTGTCTTAGCCGCCTTAACCTAATCCGGTAGTGCTACCACGTATAGGGGACCTACAGATATACTAAATAATAATAATTGCGTGTGGTCGTAATGATCTGGTGACAGGGTTTCTATTGGCTGCGCATTCCGCCCGTGTCTTAGCCGCCTTAACCTAATCCGGTAGGCCTATTAGGTACAGGGGACCTACAGTTTAACGTGGAATCAGAACCAAGGAACGTTCCGTAAAAATTCCATCCATACAATTGCTATTTGCAGACAGTATATCCCGAAAATTAACCAAGATATCGAAAAATAATAATCCTTATTTTCGATTTTTTTTTTTCGTCTTGTTACATAAGAATCCATCATCAAATTTGACTTTTTGCGAAATTTTTCTTCTGCATTTCAACTCACTTATGAGACAGTATGTCTCGAGGACTAGGCAAGATATCGAAAATGTTTATTCTTTATTTTTTATTTTTCTCGTCTTTTTAAATAAGAATCCATCGTCAAATTTGACTTTGACCAATTATTTCTTCTGAATTTCAACCAAAAACATCTCACATTTGAGACAGAATATTTCGAAAACTAAGCACAATATCAAAAAAATTATTGTTCATTTTTTATTTGTCTCATCGAGTTACATAATAATCCAGTGTTTCCCAACGTGGGGCCCACGCCCCACAGGGGGCCAATTTGGTTTTTTTTAGGGGGGCAATTTAGAAATTGACTTGATAGGACTTTACCGCTTGCTCTTCGGGTTATTTAAATTCAATGCTAGATATAGCTACAAAATATAGCAAAAAAGCAAATTTTTAAAACAGTGCTGTAAATAATTAATAGATATAGTTTCGCTTGATGTTAGAAAAATATATCATCTGGATGATTTGAGTCGTCAACTTCACCTTTTTGGGATTCACCGAGTAATGTGCCGCCTGTCTCGGGAACCCGGACCTTTTAAAACGCTCCAATAACGCCGTTGTTCGTGATTTTTCCATCTTCATATTTAGCCGAATCTGGATTTAGTGCAGTAAATGATTTACTGATAAAAAAAAGAAATCGACTGGATTTAACACAACGTGGAGACTTGAGATTAAAGCTTACTAAATTGGAGCAAGCATCAGGCGCAAGGATCACACTAAATTGCCATAATAAATCTTTATTAAAAATCTTTTGAATTTTAGTATTTCATTATATGTTGTTTAATTTTACTTACTGTGTTTTATGACAATATTAAAGTGTTTTCTTTCAAAAATCATCCTATATCAGTTTATTTAATAACAAATAATTTTTTATTAAAAATTATGTATGGGGGGCAAAAAAAAAAAAAAAAAAAAAATGTTAAAAGTGGGACATGACCCAAAAAAGGTTGGGAAACACTGTAATAATCCATCATCAGATTGCGACGTCACGTTTACCCTAGAGTCCCCTTGAGGTTTTGTACATACTCGCCGTGTCTGTATGGATAGGTAATATGGCGGCCACGCCTCCCCACTCCTCGCCGCCCGGCGTCACTTCAATGCGTGGTGAAGGTCCTTACGTCGTCTCCATATTTTTCTTTCCTCCACGTGGTGTGACCAGACTGTGCCAGCGCTAGTCGCGCGACTGTCTGCCACGTGTCTGCCGTGCGACAGTGCCAGTGGCTCTGACAGCACAGTGCCTGCACAGTGGCCGATGCAGGTCAGAGTGGGCGCCGGTTAGGAGAAAGCGAGTGGTCCTCAGGTCCTTTTCTGCTCCGCCGCTTGCGTCACTCTACACCGGCCGCCAGAACCGGTCCGCAGTCTGCACGCGTGAAATCCATGGATCGATTACGCCGAAAACAAAAATAATAAAAACGTGGTAAATGAAGGCAGCGCCGACGGCCGTACGGAACAAATGCATTAGCGCCTCCGTTTCACAACCTCCGCCCCTCTGTTTTACGCTCCTCTATAAGCGGTAGTGCGGTCAGTGGAGAAAGCTCGATTACGCTCGTATCATCAGATACCTACACCGGCTCAACCACTTTTGCTCTCGGTAGAGCCACAGAGGTACGAGAGATTCTGACGCTGGACCACCGACCAAGTGCCAGTTCAGTCTCTTTGGAATCGCTCATTACATTGTTCTCAGACAGTTAGCAGTGTTAAACTAGATACCCGTGGCACAGATCACGTGATATAATGTGATACTGAAGTCACAACCCATGACTATTGTCTACGCTTGCTAGCGGTCTGGAGGTAGCCGTGAACTATGACACACTCTACTTCAGCCGAAGATGAGCGTGCCAGACGCCATGACCGCGTTCTGACTGCCCTAAACCCACACACTGCGGTTTAATCACTGGTAACAACCGATACAAATTTTTTAGTATAACCACTCTGCAATTATCTTCCACCATGCGCAGACATTGTGTCCAACCGTTTTTAATACTTTTAAGCTCTTTCAGTTTCAATAGAAATCCTTCAATTTTCGCAATACTTCGCGTATTTCAGCCAGATTGGGTCGCCTATGTCGTAAAATCTCCTTGTTGACAGGGATTAGTTCGAATCCCTGTCTCGGCGGGAATTTTCAGAGGCCCTTAATCCGACTTTCAACTCCGGCACAGCTTGCTGTGTAATGTGAAATACTCCAGAATACTTGTGTGGTTCTCAATCCACGTTAAACTGCAGGTCCCCTGTACCCGGCGGGATTACCGGGTTACGTTAGGTGTCCTGCATCTGGTACGAGACTACGTATACCAACCTTCGAGTTTAATACCAAGCTCAGCTTTATTAAGATGATACACTCGTTGGAGTCTGCAGGTGTATGTGAGAGATATAAGTTAAACCGGGCGTGCGACCCGCAGAACTCTTGCGCATGCGCGCCTTGTGGCCGCAGCCAATGAAATATGTATCAGGCAATCTCTACACTGTCCTGTATGCGATCCCACACTTCCAATGTCGTTCCGCACCCCAATCTCTCTGCACCCAGCCCGAACAGCGAGCGGTTGCGCCATAGTGTCTCATCGACTTCTGACGCCATCTAGTCATTCTACCGAGGACAGAGGATGACAACATTCCAGGTGCTTTAGCACACTAACGAATTACTTCTACATAGCTTTCTGCGTCTTTCGAATGAAAAATGAAGCATTTTTTCTACTATTCGGCTCGCCGACATGCACGTCATTAGAGAAAATCACGACAGCCATGGCCTTTTGAAGGAACCATCCCGGAATTCGGTAAAAAATCAAAATCTAGATGGTTGGATGGATAGATAGATAGATAGATAGATAGATAGATAGATATGTTCACTTTGATCCCATGTGAGAATAATCTCGGGGATGTGGAACAGTACATACACTTATTAGTAATGTCAATATTACTATATAATTGATAATATTATTATATATTGACAACAAGTTAGCAACAACCCATTAGTATAACCAATATCTCCTGTAATCTACAAATAAAATCCCGAGTTAGTTAATACTTATTACGTGGAACAGTGTATACACTTGTTACCAGCATCTAATAACCAGTTATTTTCTTATCAACCAGTTACCATGATAAGTTTCACTGTAATTTGTGACTACATATTATATTATGTTAGTTGCTATTTATGTGAAACAGTACACACACCTATTAGCAATATCAGTTATATTACCAACAACTCATAAGCAGTCAATTACTTAAAAACCTGTTAGTATGATCATTTTTCACAGCAGTTTTTGAGTTCATGCTATCCCATGTTAGTTACTATATATGAGTGAAATTTTGTATACAGTGTAATTAGTTCATTTGTCAAAAGTTTCAACAGAAAGAAAAACCATATATCATTTTAGTAATTGTGGTCAACTTTGTCACCTTCCCCTTCCATACACCATATATACTATTTTATCAGTCATTCCAAGAAGAAAATTATTTCACAGAGTAAAATGGGTTCTGAAGCAGAAACTCTTTCAGTTTCGACTTAAAGTAGTTGGGTTTTTGTAGATAACATTTAATTTCTGTTGGTAATACATTGAATAAGGAAGCTCCAGTAAATGTTAACCCTTTCTGTACAATTGACAGTGATTTGTAATCCTTGTGAATATTATATTTATTCCTAGTATTATGGCTATGTATGTCAGCATTAAGATTGAAGTGTTCAGGATTTTCCACTACAAATGATAGTACGGAGTATACATACTGTGCTGGCATTGTTAGTACACCCAGGTTTTTAAATAGACGTCTGTGGGCTTGCTTCACAAATAGTTCTTATAGCTCGCTTTTGCAATTTAAATACCCTCTGTGCTTGTGACGAGTTTCCCCAGAATGAGATGCCATAAGTGAGCAGGGAATGAAAATATGCAAAATATACTAACTTTCTGGTTTCTATATTAGCTATTCTAGATATTACTCTCAGTGAAAATGTTGCAGAATTCAGTTTTTTAAGAAGTTGTTGAATATGCTGTTTCCAGTTCAATTTGTTATCTATATATACACCCAGGAATTTTGTGAAACTGCTTTCATTGATTGCTTTTCCTTCTGATGTCACATTATAGCTGTCCTTTGTTTTATTTTTTGTAACAAACTGAAGTAACTGTGTCTTTTCTACATTAAGTATTAGTTTGTTGTCATTAAACAACCTGTTAATTTTCTTTATAGCATCATTTGCTGTGTTTTCGAGGTTTTGTGCTGATGGGTCTTTCAAGGATATACTAGTATAATCTGCAAAGAGCACCATGTGTTCATTATCACCTAGTATATGTGGGAGATCATTTGAGTGGATTCGAATCTTCACCCTCCCGAATTCGAAAACAGTTATAAGCAGCCTGCTAAACGTTAAGAGAAAACTATATCTTGTGCACTTCGTGGTTTCTGAAAAATGGCTTACAGCACAGATAATTTTTTTCGACAAATATATCAGTCGATTAAGACGTTTTTGAATTCGATAGTAAATATGCGCTGAATCTATATATTTTTTTTGAAACAAGTGCAACAATTTTTTTTCAGCAGAACTTTTTCATTCTGTTTCGGATCTATATAAACGTTCTGAAAGGCAAAATTAATTTAAAAATACCTTCTTACTGATTCTTAAAAAAACTTGCAAAACAAGTCTTATTTTGTAAGTGAATCGAAAAATTTTGCTCCCTACGTGACATTATTAACTGTACTGCTAATTTATAAGTCCCCTTCACGCGGGTGGTCTTAGAATTCTATTGCTCGAATTGGATACAGGAAACAGTAAATTACATAAAATGTGTCGCTAAGAGAACAGAGTCGGGATGATAAGTTTTGCGTGTACACGAAAACTAACTGCGACAAAGCCTCAGCGACCGATAAAACATTACAAAAATTTACACACTTCATTACAATACACAGGGCGTTCGCCGGAAAACGCTACCCTCCCAGTCTGTTGCCGTCGGCAACTTGCTGGGACAGTGGTGCCAGCAACTCCCGCCACACGGCGCCGTGAATCACCGCACTGTTTAACACCTCCGCTGCCCCAACAGTGCAGTGACGCAGTATAATGGTACCCTTACATTGTTAAGAACGGTTTCTTTGCATTGTAGCTAGTTTGTGACTTCAGTCTCTTATTAATCAGTGTTGTGAATAAATGTTTCTTTGCGGTTTGGCTGGTTTGGGGCTTCATACTCTTACTAATCTGTACCGTGTTTGAGTGTGAGTAAAATTATGGTACGTTACAGTTTGCAACAAAGAATATTTCTCTACGATACATATGTGAAGAAGAAGTCGTTTAAAAAGTGTCGCAGTAAATTTCGTCGCGAATTTCCTGGCGCTTTACTGCCAGCTAAATTAACAATTCTGCGTCTGGTTGAAAAAGTAAGAGAAACGGGTTCATTTTTTTAACAAAAAGAGACTGTCGGTCAACCGTATTCTCACAGAGGAGAAAATTGACGATATCGCTTTTCGACTAGAACAGTCACCCAAAAAATCATTAAGTCAGTTAGGGCAGCGTGTGTCTCGAAATATGTTCAGAAGATGTGAAATGTGCATTACACAAGAGGGTCAACACTTCCAGCATCTTTTATAAGGTAAGCTAATGAATTACGTCACATTTAAATGCTTAGCACATACAAGTTTAGAAGTTTATAAAGCGTAATTATTATGAAATAGTCCGTGGCCGACGGTCGAACAATGCCGGAAGCTGACCGCTCGCTCGCCGGGAGCAGTTTCTTCCTTGTAGCGCTAACAGTGGGTAGCGTTTCCTGGCGAACGCCCTGTATACCGAGCGTGGTGGTGTAACGGTTAGCGTTCTGGCCTCGCATTCGGGAGGACGGTGGTTCGAATCCCCGTCCGGGCATCCAGATTTGGGTTTTCCATGGTTTCCCAAATCACTCCAGGCAAATGCCGGGATGCTTCCTTCAAAAGGCCATGGCCGAATTCCTTCCCATTCCTTGCCCCCCATCCTTTCCCGTCTCTAAAGACCTCGCTGTTAGAGAGACGTAAAGCAGATTTAAAAAAAAAAAAAATTTAAAAAATTTAAAAAAAAAATTACAATATTGTTTGTCAAATTTCATGGAAGTAGGTTAAGTCGCTTAGTCATGAAACCTAACAGAGAGAAACAATTATTTCGGCATTTATAATATTACTAGCGTAGAATCATTGTTCGTGTATGTGCAGCTACTTTTGTGACAACATGTAGCGACTCCGTTCACTGTAACAAAACAGCGGTCAGTGGGTACCGAATTTTGAGTAAGATTTATGAAATAATATCTTATGTTTCATTAGACATATCAGATAAAGAACTCTTACAGTCCAGGAACGCGTACACGTAAATAAACTACCTGTTATCCGCTACTTCGAACACGTGAAGTTAGAATTTCATTTCTAGAATTGGATAAAATCCACATCTATACTGTGTGTCTGTACACGAACAGATCAAACACAAACTTACTTCGAGTGACTGATGTGAGACTGAAACACGCTACCCGTCTCTCTGTCTGTCACCATTCGATTGGTTTTCAAAATTTCATTACAAAATTGTTATTATTCAGAAAAGAATATTCTATGTCACTCCTAGTGGTATATAGTATTTCGTTGTCAAATTTCCTGAGGATTGGTTTAGCCATTTAGTGGTGAAAAGGTAATAGAGTTATTCTCGTATCTTTATATATAAAGATGAATGTATGTTTGTTTGTTTGTTTGTTCTTCATACAGATCCACAGTTTTCATCCGATCTCGATGAAACTTTGCACACTTATCCTTTGAAACAAGGAGAAAAATACTGTCTACATTTGGTTGAAAAATTATCGGTATAAATAACACATGTTGTCTCATAACTTCGAAATACGGCGATAGACTTACGAACGTCGTGGTCTCCGGTTCAAATCTCCGCGGAGGCTAAGATTTTTTAAAATTGTTTTTCATCGTAAGAGTCAGGCCTGGGCCGTAGGTTATTCGGATTGAATGTTAAACTGTATATATTAGAAAGTTAGGGGTGCAATGCAAGGCAAATCGTAGGTAGTCTTGCAATGTTGTAGGTGTACACTTTTTTACGTTATAATGATCCCTCAGGTGTTGTTCGTAGTCAGTGTGTGAGTGTGAACCACAGTAATATTATTATAAATACGGAAGTAAGTCTCTGTCTTTTTGTTACGTTTTGACGACTAAATGGCTATATCGTTGTGATGGAATTTTATAAGGAAATCTGTATGAAAGGCACAGGATATTTTTTCCAGTATGATTAACAGTTGTAGTCACGAAGTTTTTAGACCTTATGGAATGGTGACAGAAATATGTTGGAAATTGATTCTCTTCAAGAGACAGGTTCGACGGTACAATGATATAGTGATAGCTTTCCTGTCATATTATTCCGACTCGATATTGTTTGGGACCAATCCTTCGTTACCAACAACTTTCTATATTTAATTCTGGCAAAAAAAAAATTCTTAATCCACGCGTACGAAGTCGCGGGTACGAGCTAGTTTATAATAATAGCGTAAATTTTGGATGTCAAAGATCAATATTACTTTCGTAAACAAAAGTTGACTTAGCATATACAGAAGTAATTTTCAGTGTGTATTTGTGAAGCTGGAACGTAGTTTAGACTGCATAGAGTGTTTGAGCTGGTGTGCAGTAAATGGAGCGAGTTTATTTTGCCGAGCAGTGTGCCGCGCTAAGAGACACTTCCTGATAGCGGCGACCAGTATCTGTGTCATCGCTTCGGCACCCTGCAGTCCTAAGACACAACAACACAGTATCTAGGACAACACTTTCTCAGTCACTATAGATCCCGTGACCCCGGGCATATCCCAGTTTCTTATATCTCTAAACGAGCAAGTCTTGTATATATATATATATATATCTGAAACGGCTCTAACTATTTGGATGAAACTTCATATCTGGATAACGTTTTGCTTGTCAAGTTTATCTTAAGAGGTGTCTTCGCTACAAAAACGCGATTTTACCACCAAAAAAAGGCAATTCTTGTATTTTTCATCTCGGAAACGGCTCTAACGCCATCTCGTAGAAGTTTCAGGTACCAATAACCCTACTGATGTTTCTCTTTGGTTAGAGCAAGGAAATCTTATATCTTTAAACGAACAGTTCTTGTGTACTACCTGACCCGTGCGAATATTTCGCACAGTATCGTGGTCAGTCACGGATTGGTAATATAATAACATGGAAATAAGTAAATGCAAGTATATTGATTAATGAAAGGTCAGCTTATTTACGTAACCCTTTGCAGTCGTTCCACAGCACAACCTGCGGCATTATTCCAACTAACCAACTCGTAGTTGTAAGATCACTGCAATTATACTCGGACAACTACCTGTAAACCTTCTCTACTTCTCTATTTAACGGGCAGCGACTAAGCTGGTGAACGAGAGTTTAGTATTCAAAGCTAGAGCTCGACGGAACAGGTCAGTAGCAGGACGGTATGTATCGAGTGACTGTCTCAACCGAATGGCCAAAACTTTGGTGATCCTCCGTATTATTTAAGCCTGCAACGATGAATACGGTATCAGCGCATAGGATTTTTGTCGAATTCTGGCACAGCGTACTGAATTTACATCAAAACGAAAGGTTTCCGTTGCGGCAGGGACGCACTTCACCTAACCTCAGCGCTTGACAGGGTGACACGTAACTAGGGATTGCAATCCAGCAAAGCGGGATCCCGCAATCCCGCGGGATCCGCATCATTAGACAGTCTGGCGGATCCCGCACGAAATTAAGCGGATCCGCAATCCGCAAAATCCGGCGGAAACGCGTGTCAGTCTGCGTGACTCGCTGCCCCACTCGGTCTCTGTCGGATGTATTGCACTGTTTGCTGTACCAGAGCAGTTGGCATTTGGCGCGTGTGAACAAACGTTTGTTTTTGTCAACCTTCGTCATTCCTAAGTAAATAGATACACTTTAACGTGTTCATTTTCGAGTACACATTTCTGTAATTTCAGATATGTGCGTATTTAGTAATATTTTCTAACTATATAATTATTTTTTATGTGTAGCAAACGTTATCTGAAATACAAAGTTACAGCTTTTTATTCACGGTTTCATTATTCCCATTTTTTGTATTTGCAGATAAAGTTATTGTGACAATTTCCTTTTCTGCGGCTGAAAATTTGATTATTCGTTGATATGAAACTAATGTTATCGTAATTTTAATTGCATACCTATTCATTTAGCAGCTATCAAAAGCAAATTGTATATCCTTTGACTTATTGCTGTTTTGGCCACTAGTAGGGAGGACTTGTCTTTCCTGGGACAAAAGATCTTAAGCCGGCCCCGGAAGAGACTCCACTCGTCCGCGTGACGTCACAGTTGGATGGCGGGAAATTCTAATGGACCAATGGCGGCCAAGGTCGTATGACGTCACACGTTAGTTCTTTGGCCGGCCGCACAGATGGCGGCAGAAGTCGGGCTTTGACGTCACACGTTAGTTCCCCGATCTGCGGATAGATGGCGCTGCACCGTTAGTTCACAGATCCGCTGGCAGATGGCACCATCTCCAAGGGCTTAATTTCTAGTTCATTGGTGGCGGCTAGATGGCGTTCGGTGGCATTATTTCCGGCGCGCTTTGCGAAATGTGTACACTGTTATCTCTGTTTACTAAGCGTGACGAAATATGTATTCCTAGCGTCCTGTTAAGCAAGCACTGGACATCTTGGCTACTATCGACACACAGTAAAATATTTTGTATCGTGAAAAATACTTAAGCGATTTTTTTTTACGTGAACAGACATCGGTAGCGTAGGGGTTAGAGTGCCGAAGGTCGCCGGTTCGAGTCCGGCCGCGTTGCGACAGGTGTGAACTTGCTCATCCGAGACATCGCGCGTTCGCCTTGTATAACTGTCGCTAGAGGTCAGCACACGGCAGAAGACATTTGCCGCTAGATGGAGCGGGTGTACAATATGCGTGAAATATTTCGGGAGTCCGACAGGTTACGAAATGGCTCCATTACAGAGCGATACAGCTAGGCCATCCACCATTGTGAAAGCATAGCTGGCGGACAAAGAAATTAGGGCGTCCAATACATATTGCAGAGTCTCAGGCTTCATGTGTCCTGCTATCGAAACCGTTCCAGCAGGATACATAGAAATTCACTGCGGTTCAAGAAGAAATTATTACGAGATGAGGAATAATTATTATATGTCAGTTTTCGTAGAACAAATATAAGAATCTTTTATGGTAGCCTAATCCCTCGCCAGAATAACGTGTTTTAAAAACGAAAATCGAAAATTTAGTTTTCATTCTGGGCGAACAGAAAAACTGCTTGAGTCTTTGTATTTAATTAAAAAATAAGACATAGACCATGAGAAAGCGTAACTTTTACGTTTAAAACGTGATAATGAACTATGGAATGTCCTGACTTAGCTCAAATTCATATCTATACAATGCAGTTCTGATATTCGAGGATGTTTATAACTCTGAGCGAATATAAGCATCAGTAAGGTGGGATTCCAATATAATTAATCGTTAACAGCGTTAATGATAGAGAGAATTCAACTAACGACCTCGGCAGTGTTGGGGCTAGGTCGCCGGTTCGAGTCCGGCCGCGGTGTTTAAGTGTTTTGTGGAAAAGCCGCAAAGTTACGTAATTTCCACGCCTCGAAAAGCATAAATGTTTCCTTTTAACGGGAAAAAAAGCGTCATAAACTCCAGATATAAATTCTATGTGTACCTGTTTTCATGAAATTATTTAGCGT